>JARYHS010008075.1:746065-890943 GCA_031002005.1 Vandiemenella viatica | reverse complement strand
CAGTGACCAAAATAGAAAAGGGGGGGGGGGAAGGTATAATTATAAAAAGGTACAGACTTTAGAACTGAAGAGATATTTCAGTGAAAGGTTCAGGAAATGGAAGGATGGCACAAGGACAGTGGAGGCAAAATGGGAAGAGTTTAAGGAAATAGTAAAAAAAATGGTGAGGAAATGTTTATTCTAAAGCAGAAAATAAAGAAAAGTACAGAACATACATATTACAATAGGGAGGTGAGAATGTTAAAGAGGCTAGTGAAACAGGAACACAACAGAGTTAAGAGGCAGGAAGGTAATAGGGAATACTTAAAACAACTAAACAAGCAATTAATAACAGCAAAGAGAGAAGCAAAGAATGGGTTTACGAAGAATGTTATTGCTGCAGGAGGACCACTGAAAGATGTATTTAGAAATTTCTATGGCTATTTTAGGAAACTTAGGGGAAGGGAAGGTATTCAGACTATTATAGATAAGAATGGAATTGAAGTCACTGAGCATTTAAAATTGTGGAGATATTGAGTGACTGGTTTAGTGAGACAACCAGGGACTACCATCCTGTGATGGGAGGTAATGAATCAGAGGAGAGTCTTCCTAAAAGTATAAATGAGGAAACTACAAAATTTGAAATAAATTCTCAGGAAATTATGAAGAAACTCAAAAAGCTTAAAGAAACTTAAAGGGACTGGTGTTGATAATATTACTACAGATTATTAAAGATTGTGGGATATGAAATTGTACCTTACCCTGAAATTTTATTTAAAATGAGTCTGGAGTCTTGCTGCTTACCAGAGGTTTGAAAAGAGTGATAGTAGTACCAATTCATAAAAGAGGTGTTAGAAATAGGGTTGAAAATTACAGACCAATTAGTTTAACATCAGTGATAGGCAAAATGATGGAGAGATTGATATGCAACTATATCAGAAATGTAAGTTAGGAAATAAACTGGTTTTCAGATTGAGAACATGGCTTTAGGCAAGGATAATCATGTGAATCTCAGATGGTGGGCTATATGCAAGGTATTTCACATGAATTGGACAAGGGAGGCCAATTTGATATTGTGGCACTAGATTTTTCTAAGGCAATTGACAGAGTGAGCCATTAAATGGTTTAGATAAACTGAAATTTATTGGACTGGATGAAAAAATTACTTGTTGGGTAGAGTAATTCTAAAAAGCTAGAAAGCAAAGTGTTAGAGTAGGAAATGCATTATCAAAAGAGGTGGAAGTAAATATGAGGGTGCCACAGGGTAGTGTATTGGGACCACTGCTGTTCATTATTCTAATGAATGACTGTGGTGTTGGGTTACAGAGAGTCTAGATATTTTGCAGATGATATACGATCAAAACAGGTAAATACTGTGAACAGCTACAGGGTGGCCTGGAAAGAATATCTAAATGGGGAGGTCAGAATGAAACAAAGATAAATGCCAAGAAGCGTTGGCTTATTAGGTACACGGATAAAAAACTAAATGTTAATTATGATAATAGGGTGGGGTCAGAATTGCTTGTTGAAAGCTCGAAGTATAAATATCTAGGCATAATGTTTGATAACAATCTCAACTGGGCAGGTGGTAGGAAAAGGTTACAGAATCCTTCATTTACTGGAGAGGGTGATGAGAGGATGTACCAGAGAAGTTAGGGAATTGGGTTACAAAACTGTGGTCAGGCCATTGGTTGAATAAGGTGGTGGAGTTTGGGACCCACATTTTGGTTATCAAATACAGGAGTTAGAGGGTATGCAAAGAAGAGCAGTTAGATTTGTTTGTGGAAATTATTGCAGAACCCAGTCAGTAACTGACATGATAAAGGAGTTTGATTGGGAGTCATTGGAGGACAGGAGGAGAGTGAGGAGATTGCTGGGAATGTACAGGGCATATGTTGGTGATGGGGCTTGGAGGCATATTGATCAAAGAATTAGGAATAGTACATGGAAGGTGAAAGGTGACCATGACCATAAGCTTGCACTTGATTTCATGCATAAGGGAGTGGGAAAATTTTCCTTCTGTTGGTAAGGTTGTCAGGAATTGGAACAAATTACCAAGTGAAGTGATGACTAATTTCCTGATAACGCATAAGGAATTTAAAATTTAAATTTGTAAATCAGAAAAGTAAATGGGAGAGGAATTTAACATTCTAATTATAAAAGAAAGTTTAAATATATAGAACATACACTGAAGAGCCAAAGAAACTGGTATAGACATGCGTTTGCAAACACAGAGATATGTAAACACTCAGACTACGGCGCTGTATAAGACAACAAGTGTCTGGTGCAGGCATTTGTAAGGAACAAAGCTACTATATCGGGGTGGAGTATAGGGCTTCAGTACCTTAGCTGAATGTTACCTTGTAGAAAGTTCTGTTAAATTTGACTAAATAATTTTAAATGACCATGTAGCCTGACTGGAATACTCAACTGAAATGCTTAACGACCGCCACAAAGCTTTTTCAACCCACAGCTGAGGAAAGGTTTCAGTCTACTACGAAATCACAAAAATTCACTTGAATCAAAATTTGAAGTTTATTTTCAAAGTCACATTTTCAAAATTTGTCTTCTACAGTTGAGTAGGCGATCGAACAAACATTTCCCAAAGATTTCAGATTATTAAGAGGAAGGAAACCGACCTACTGCTTACCAAAAAAAGTATGAAAAAATGTAATTATAGAATGTGTTTTAAAATTAATGGTGGGTAGTTGGGTCTTCAAGGTTTGTAAAAAGTGTTTAGCAAAAATTCTCAAATGATTAGCTTTCTTGTAATTAAATTTTGTTTTCAGGCGTATTGGTAAAAAGTTTGCGAAAGTTAATTAGTGATTCCCCAAGATGTGTGTTAAATCTGGCAATTTTTAGACGACCCTGCTGAATTACAAATTATTTTGATAAAAATTCCTGATTCCAGTGGTGTAAATATTATTATGATTGGTGGTGAAAAAGCAAAGTTATCTGTTTAACAAGATCGGGTTTGAAAACTGTTTAGCAAACACTTGGTTTCTGGTTCATAATTATTAAAGTGTTATTTATATCGAAAAAGTTATTGGAATTTTCTTTGAATTTAATTACGTGTTTTAGAAGTTATTTTATTTACAGAAGTTCATTTGCAAATAAATCTCTATAACTACCATGTAAGTTACAACGAAATAATCTTAAAAATGTACATAAAATCTGTTCTACTGCATGGAATGTTCTGAAATTTAAATATGTTATACTAGATTTTTATTTCTTTTAGGGAATCTACTTTTTAATTCGAGAAATTGTTGAAAACATGCTTTTAAAAATGTTAGAAGTGAAAGTGTTTAAAATTTTATTTAAGCTATTTACACAGCCTGAAACTATGGAATTTTAATTAATTTAACTTTCTTTTGAATTATTATTATTATTTTGAAATTGCTTTACTGCAATGAAAAAAGTGTTAAGAATTAGTGACATTATCGCATAACAAAATCTATTGTTTACAAGTTGGATGATAATGGATTACCCTATTCCAGGTTAGTTTAATGGTTCTTTACTATTAAAAAATGTTTATTTAGAGCTTATATTATATGTTGAGTGACTTTATTACTCTTAAATTGGCTTATTTATAGAATTGTCAGCTTCTACATAAAACGGTTTGTCATATCCTATACTTGCAATGAAAATTATATGTTTACTGGGAAGCTTACTCCCTCCCTTATGCTTCAAACTATGAAAACTAGAATTTACCAAAATTCTAAGGTGCTTACACATTAGATTGGTTCCTGCTGGTACGATGGTAGGTTATCATGATTTAAGTGAGTTTGAATGTGGTGTTATAGTCAGCACATGAGAGATGGGACACAGCATCTCTGAGGTAGCGAAGAGGTGGGGATTTTCCCATACAACCAATTCACGTGTGCACTGTGAATATCATAAATCTGGTAAAATATCAAATCTCTTACATTGCTGCAGACGGAAAAAGATCCTGCAAGAACGGGACTAACAACAACTGAAGAGAATCGTTCAACGTGGCAGAAGTGCAACCCTTCCAGAAATTGCTGTGGATTTCAATGCTGGGCCACCAACAAGTGTCAGCATGCAAACCATTCAATGAAACATCATAGATATGGGCTTTTGGAGCCAAAGTCCCATTCGTGTACCCTTGCTGAGCACACAAAATGAAGCTTTACGCCTCGCCTGGGCCTGTCAACACCAACATTGGACTGTTGATGACTGGAAACATGTTGCCGGGTCTGACAAGTCTCATTTCCAATTCTATCAAGCAGATGGACGTGTATGGGTATGAAGACAACCTCATGAATTCATGGGCCCTGCAAGTTTGCAGGGGAATGTTCAAGCTAGTGGAGGCTCTGTAATGGTGTGTGGCATGTGCAGTTGGAGTGACATGGGACCCCTGATACGTCTACTTATGACTCTGACAGGTGACATGTACATTCACTTCTGGCAGACACCCAGGGGCGTAGCTACTATAGGGCTGGGCGGTGCAGTGCACTGGAGCCCCCACACTCAGGGGGCCCACAGGCCTTCAGGGCAAATGGGCAACCCATCACTAGACTGGGTAGAGTTAAAAAAATAAAATAAAAAAAGGTCGCCCATCAAGCCTGAGGGCCCAAAATAATTTTTTGCTGTTGACCCAGCTATGCTGTTGCTGACACCTGCATCCATTCATGTCCATTCTGCTTTCCAACGGATTTGAGCAACTCAAGGAGGACAATGCGACACCCCACACATCTAGAATTGCTACAGAGTGGCTCCAGGAATACTCTTCTGAGTTTAAACACCTCCACTGGCAACCAAACTCCACAGACATGAACATTATTTAGCATATATGGGATGCCTTGCAATGTGCCATTCAGAATAGATCTCCACACCTTCATACTCTTGCGGATTTATGGACAGCCCTGCAGGATGCATGGGGTCAATTCCCTCCAGCGCTACTTCATACATTAGTCGAGACCGTGCCACGTCGTGTTGCAGCACTTCTGCGTGCTTGCAGGGGCCCTACACCATATTCGGCAGGAATAACAGTTTCTGTGGCTCTTCAGTGTATATAAAAAGGTGTAATAGGGTGACTAGGGGAATTTCCACTGGAGCGTTAGCTCGATAACAATTAAAATTTATAATATTAATAGTTTGACAAAATCAGCCATGAAATGGTGGTAAATAAGAGAATAATCTAAGGAATGAATAAAAAAATTACGTGCTGGATATAAGAATTCTAAAGATCAAAAATCATAGAATTATGGCATGAAATGTTATCAGGAGTTCAACTGGAAAATGGATGATTTTGTTGATAGTTTACATTCAGAGTTAGGTTATATAAGATCAGGGCCGGCGTTAGGGGGGGTTAAGCGGGTCAAAAGTACCCAGGCCCTGCCGGCTGATGGGGGCTGATGGGGGCCTGGCCATTTTGTGGAGCTAAAAAAAAAAAGGTCACCCATTTTACCCCGGGCCCGAAATTCCTAGCGCCGGCCCTGTATAAGATTATATAAGATGGTAGAGGTCCATGAACAGCTACATGGAGTTTGGACAAGATATCTAGTTAGGTAGGTCCAGGGCCGGCGCTAGGAATTTCGGGCCCGGGGTAAAATGGGCGACCTTTTTTTTAGCTCTACAAACTAGAGGTGGGCAAAGTGACTCACTAAAAAGAGCGGTGTTCATTTGATCACTCTACGAAAAGAACTAGTCCTTTTGAACGGTTCACTAGCTCAGTTTTATTTGAGACCTTTTTTTTTTAGGTCTCACCCCTCAGAATCCGGTTACACCCCCACTTTTCGATCAAATACCCCCTTAAATCGACTTTGATGCAAATTAGTAGACTTTTTTTTTAGCTGTACAGTCCACAAAACCCACGTGAACAAACTCTTCTTGATCTTCGGAATTAGCCGACTTATGACCGACTAACCTAGAAGAACTACCGTTCACTTTTAGTGAGCGACTGCTCACTCGCTCTTTTAAAAGAACTGCTCTAAAGAACTGATTCAATCGCGAACGACCCATCTCTACTACAAACTAGCCGGGCGACAATGGGCGGATTCTTGGCTTCGAGGCCTGGGGGCCCCTGCAGCCGGTGATCCGGGCCCCCCATCAGCTTGCGGGCCCGGGTACATTTGACCCGCTTAACCCCCCCTAACGCCGGCCCTGGGTAGGTCAACAAATAATGAAGACAAATGCCAAAAAGGGACCGTCTTATTATAGACAAAAATTAGATTATATGATGCAGGAATAACTGATTGTTGAAAACATTTAGGGTAGCTATCTTCACAAAACATTTGGGCAGGACACTTTGATCAAATAGCATGTAAAGGTTACAAAATCCTTCATTTACTGGAGAGAATGATGTAGGATTTACAAGGGAAGTGAGGGGGGCGGGGAGGGATACAAATTCTTGTTTAGACTGTTGTTTAAGTATAGTGAGATAGTGTCAGATGCACATCATCGGTATCAAATATATAAGTTCGAAGAGGCTCAAAGGAGTGCAGTGAGGGTTTTGTGTGTATGTGTGTGTGTGTACAAATTACCACAGAACACAACCAGTAAAAGATGTGATATTGAAGAAGGGTTAAGCATCATTGGAAGACAGGGCATGAGTGAAGATGTTGCTGGGACACATATTGGCAATGAGGATAGAAGAATTTTGAAGGGAAGAGATTATCACAACTAGAAGCCAGTGCCTGACTTCATGCATAAAGAAATGAGATAATTTTCTTTTATTGGTAATGGAGTCAGGCAGAAAGGGAATTGTGCTCATCATATAAAGAAAATCTGTTTGTAAAACATGCGATGGAGAGTAAACTTGTCATTATGGTCATTGTTGAGTTCACTTGGATACTGGTGGATACTGGGTGGTTGATTAAAAAAGTTGATTATGTAAAATATGACTGTGTCAGGTAACTTCAAATTCTTGCAAATAGCTCTTTCCTGCAATGCAGCTGCCAACTCACAGAGTGATATTCTATTAAGATTTCATCCTGACACAAAGGGAAAACCACGTCCTAGAGTTCCTTAATTCCCTTAACAATTCATTTACTTACTCTCCTTCAGATGTCACTTTCTTCAACACTAGTATGGACACTTCGCCAAGACAAGGTGCACTTCACATCACTGTGCACATTGAGTTTATAAATTTACAATACCCACATTTTGACAGTTGTCTACCCTTCTTCATTAAACATTTCCATTTGAATACCTTTGCAATCCATGGCAGACACATCTGTTCTGATCACAAATCAATTTTCCATGTGCTTTCAAAACCTATCAGAAGCCCTCACTTCCCACAGCTATCACATCTCCCCCCTCCCCCTAACTTTGGACAAAAATGTATCTATCATGCTACCACCCACCATTCACCCAAATTCTGTTCTTTACACCGCCAAATGCTGACTGTGTTCCCATATTCATCACCCAGTTCTTCCTGGATTAAAATACATTAAACAGAAGCTTGGCAATGGGCATGACTTTCTATATTCCCTAAAATGTGCATACTCCTTCCCAAAATGATGCACATTGTCCTCAGCATGGATTTCAGTAGATCACCATATCTCAAGAACAACTTGGTCCTCAAATATACCCCTTATGGTTGTCCTCAGCTATCACCTGGATCTCTGCCATGGATTAGACCTCACTGCAAAACTTTCAGCATGCATATAGCCACAACCACCTATTCCAATCCATCCAAAATCCCATCTTTTCCTATTACTGGTTGTGCCACTTGCACACCTGCACACCTCATTTATTCAATTACTTGCCTTCACTAGACAACTTCAACTGTAGGCCTTACGACTAAACTGTCCATCAGTATGAGTGGCCACAGGCCAACAGTCTAACTCTGCAACCTAGAACATCCAGTGTCTGCCAAAACCATTTCTCACTACCCTAACAATCTCAACAGCTGTTTTACAGCAAGAACTGTGAGAGTTTATGTTGAAACTACTACCCTTCTGTAAATAGGAATTAGCAGAGCAAAATATCATTGACACCATGCATCCCCCTGGCCTTTGTCTCCATTAAGACTGCACTAGTAATCCTGTCACTAAATTCCATCAAATGTATGTTTTCAGATCTAATTTTTTTAATTGCTTTATATGACATTTCCAGAGATTATTCTTTCCTTTAATTATGGATTGCCTACTTCTTTCCCATCATTGCTATCTTCACCTTTCCCACCTGTAGCTTCAGTCATGTGATGAGTCTTATTGTTCCCCTTGTCATGTGTCTCACCTCTAAACACAATTAGAGTTTATACCAAAATATTGTAATTAGTATTTTCCTTTGGTCAATTATTGTAGTTCTCCTGCCTTCATCTGTGCTGAGTGTTGAGTTTAGGTTTACTTCCCTTATCCTTCCTTATTTTCAGTGCAAAGTTACATTTCCTTTGTTACTGTTATCAAATTTGCAATCATCAATTTCTTTAAACATCAGCAATTCGTGCAATGTGTTTTGTATGCTAAAAGCAGAATTTTTTCTGTAGGAAATAATATCTTAATTGTACAGGAGCACATGCTCTGGTGGATATGTCCCTACACACTTGTTTTTCCCCTTTGTTTCGCCTGCTTAATTTTGCATTTTTTTGTAAATTATTCATCACTTGTCTTGGTAATTTATTCCAATTCCCTGACATTGTTACTCAATGTATGGGCTCCCCTGAATCAGGGGCATAGCTATCAGAGTGCTAGGTGGTGCCATGCATCAGGACCCCCAAGCTCAGAGTGCCCCCAAGCATAGCTCAGGTTGCCCCCAAGCACAGTTCAGGGCTCCCAAGCTCTGCTTATAGGGGCCCCTAAAGCTCAGGCAGACCCTACCAGCAGACCTCACAAGGCTTGGTAGAGCCCGTCTGGACTGAGGGCCCAAAATATTTTTTTGCACCGGAGCCATTGTTAACCTAGCTATGCCATTGCCCTGAATTATTCGTGTTGTGGACCATGTGTTATTGAAAGTTTCCCAACAAATTCATAATTGTTTGTAGGGAGTTATGATCACCAGAGTTCCATGAAAGTTAATGTCTTGTACTTTATTTAAAGCATTACTACTTTTACTTAAGGTCAAGAACTTCTCATACCATACCTATATGATTTGAATTATTTTAATTCTTTCAGATCTTCGTTGAGTAAATGTATATACTTTTTTCCAGAATTTAACACAATTGGATGTAAGTGAAAACAGCATTGAAACACTGGATCTGAGTGCCCTCAGTAAGCTGGAAAGTGTACAGTGTTCCAGGAATAAGCTGGCTGAGCTGACATTAAGCGGCAAATCACTTGTATCTTTGATTGCTGGAAATAATAGTAAGTTTTCAAGAACAGAGTATCATAACATTAGGATAACACTAGAGTATAACATTATCACAGAAGTTTCATTGGAGATGCAGCATTTAGGTAACACTCATAAGAATTTTTATGTTAAAACAAGGGCAGATCAGAAAGTAATGCCCAATAATTTTTTTTCTCCCCTGGTATTGCAGCTGGAATGTTGACAGTTGATGACGATATAGTTTGAAGTTTGTGCTATAGAGGGTATTTTGTTTTCATGTGCCGCTCTAGCAAGAGAAGTGTGAACTATGAAACAAACATGGCAAAGCTTTGTTCAACATTTCCTTTAGTTCAGTGTATGACATTGTTCATGACATGTTGAAATTCCGTAAAGTTTGTGCTCACTGGGTGCCTAAGAACCTGACAGACAACCAGAAGGGCCAGCGAATGATGACAAGCTTGGATCACTTAACGCATTACACCGCAGTAGGACATGACTTTCTGAAAGGAATTGTCACTGGTGATGAGTCGTGGACATACCACTACACGCCCGAAACCAAGCAGGCCTCTATGGAGTGGAAACATGCTGGTTCCCCAGTACCAAAACAATTCAAAGTGACTCAGTTTGGCTAAGAAAGTGCTTGTGACAGTGTTCTGGGACATGTTTGGCATGTTATTCATGGACTTTACTGAACACAGAACCACTGTGAATGTTGCAGCCTACATGAAAACGATGGTTAAGTTGTGTTGTGCCCTTCGTGACAAACGTCGCAACATTAACGCTAATGGTGTTAAACTTCTTCCTGACAATACACGTCCCATGTTACTACTCCTGTTCATGAGAAACTGGCCACTTTTGGGTGGGAGGTGCTCAAGAATGCACCATACAGTTCGGACCTGGCACTGTCTGACTTTCATCTGTTTGGTCCAATGAAAAAATTCTTGGCCAGCTAACATTTTGCAACAGATGCAGAATCGAAATCAGCAGTCAGCAGGTGGCTACATACCCAACAAACGGACTTCTACGAACAGGGCATATTGAAACTGGCACCCCGATGGGAGAAATGTGTTGAGAAAATTGGTGACTATGTAGAAAAGTAGGTCAAAGATGTAAGTTAATTTGTGATTTGTTTGGTTGTGGTACATATTAAACTTTTTGGGGAAAAAATTATTGTGCATTACTTTCTTATCTGCCCTCATACATATTAGTACACACTTAAATAATATGATATTTTTATTATGTTTAGTTAGTATCATTTTGATCCATTGAGGAAATATACACAAACAAATTAAGTGTAATGTAAGATTTTATGCTCTTCATACCTATCATGTTTATAATTACTGAAATATTTCAAATAGGTTGTTCTTCCGTGCCATCTCTTTACTGCTGTCAGAAAAATTTTGTTCAAAACCTGGGATGTAAGTTAAATTTCTAACTACAAAGCATTGCTACATATAACATCATTATCTTGCTGTTTTAACACATAATTCCCCTGAAGAACATCTCAGGCGGTGATCAAAATATTGTTGACAGATTAAAAGATTCAGAACTGCAAAACAACTCATGGAATGTTTCAGATATTATCACATAACATTTAACATTACTTAACATGTTACACAAACATTAACTTTTATTTGTAAAGTGATAAATGTTAATAATACTTCAGAATCTGAAATATTTTAATGCCTTTTCAGATCTTCATAAGTTGACAATAAGTCCTCCTCCTACCAACTTGGTACACCTGGATATCTCATAGTAAGTAATGAACATTTAAGTAAATTATGCATAACATATCTTACAATCCACTGAAAAAAAAATAGCTAAGACAGTCATGCATTTTCCAATGGAAATATGATTTTTTATCTTCTTAAGTACTATTCTCCATTATTTTCTGAAATGTGTTAACTGATTGTTAGTGCTTTAAATGATTTTTTGAAACTTCTTTTGTTTAGAAAGGTCATCAAAAAAGAAAAAGTGTAATAATTTGAGGAAGAAAAAAGATAAAATTTCACACATATCAGAATCACATTTTTAAGTACATACAAAAATAATGATAACTAGTGTCTAGTCTTCTGAACTGAGATCTCGCCTATGTGTGAGTGTGTGTGTGTGATTAAAAAATAATAATAATAGTACCTCTGAAGAAAGGAGACTTAATCTTTATTCATCTTTAAGTATATTATGAATAACAAAGGACAGGGGAAATGACTCATCACTCACCAAAGTCGAAAGCTGTTATGAGTGCAAAATATATGTGATAAAGAAAAACATATACAATATTTTGGATTAACACCTTATTCATGTGGTAGCAAAAATATTACTCATTTCCTATCACATGAATAAGGTGTTAAATCGAACTTTTGTATATGTTTTTGTTTGTCACATATATTTTTTCACTCCTCACAGCCTTCAACTTTGGTGAGTGATGAGTCATTTTCTGTATCCTTTGTTATTTATATTGCCTAAAAGCCATTTCCTTTTTCCTTAGTATCATTATTATAAGCATTTTTATTTATTTTCCTGTCATCAGTCTTTCGACTGGCTTGATGCAAACCTCCATCATAAGTATATTATGAGTAATAAATCTAGTCAGTGAACCCATACTGGGTAATTACATGAATTTATAATTACCTAAATACACAGAGTTTAAAACTTATGATTTTTTCCTCTGTATCATCAAGAAGTATGTACCCAAAAATTGATTTAAAAAAATACTATGAATATTAACTAATTAAGTAAGCTATCACTATTTTTAATTTTTGGGAAAAGTGTGGACAAAAATAAAATATCAAAATTTACAGTTTTAGAGGCTGTACCATCAGAAACATTATAACATATTCAAATAGAAAGAATCTTAATTATATTAACTGGTACATGATATACAACTATGTGCAGTTATGCTAAAAAAAATTCAATTAGTTTTATGTGGTGGACAGACAGTAACAAATTTCAAAAGTTACTGTTTTGGTTTCTGTTTCATTGAGAACTACATTACTAATCAGAATAAAAAGTAAACTACAATCCTAATATAGTATATAATTTTGGGCAGTTTAATTAAGACCCATCTGTTACAATTTTCATGATGCACAGACATACAGACAAAAATTCCAAATTCTAGCATTTTAGCATTTCTGTCACCAGCAATGTACATTACAATTGCAATTTTTTAAATAAATTTTATAAACTGACATAGCTTCTCTACAATTTTATTATATAGCATAGATATATAGATTTCTGAAACAGAGCTGATGCATTGGAATGATAATTTCTGTGATTAGCTATGACCATGCTCTATTTCCTCTCCTGATACTAAAAAGTTATATATTCATAGTTCATGACCAGATTCAGTCACCAGCATCCTTGTAATACTTAAAATAAAAGATTTGACACTGCAAGGAGCAACAGTGAAAACATAGTCTATTGGTATGAAAAACATTACACCTGAAGTTAGTTAGGAATTTTTCCTGAAGAGATATAAGACTTTGTAAGTTCAAAATATCATATTTTCGTATGGCACAATAAACAGATAAAAATTCCTGAAATCATAGTTTTATAGATACGTGAATGGTTCATACGTCAAAACATTCATAAAGTTTCATTACACGTTGCATAAAAGTTTGAGGACAATTTTAAGTATTGTTTTTAGAGAAAAGTGGTATTTCATCAGAAAACATGGTCCTCAGCATGTTTAAATTCAGAGAAGACATTATGTTTAAAAGGAAGAGGATTTGTTTTTTGAGCATAGAACAGGAATTGTTTTTAAGATTCATGCAGTAGTTTTGTCACCATCTGGAAAAGTAAATTTATAACAAGTCAAATTAAATGGTTACCGGAAGTGTTTGGATCGTAAGAATTGAAGCCTGAAAAGGAAGGAGGAAAAATCTTCAAAATGTTGATAAAACCATTAGAGTAATTTTGGAAATTAAAGAGGGTCGCTACCTGATTAAACAAGATACGTAAAATATTCTAAAACATATGTCAGGGCTGTAAGTTCAATATTTTAAGAGGTATCAATTTTACAAAGTACATGTGGTTCAAACATTTTTCATTTCACCCAGTTAGAATTGTCAAGGAATTTATTTCACATTTTTTGAAGCATACTGCTGGAATCAGGATATCTTGAAAGAAAATATTTATCATTCTTTGAACTAGAATGAAGATTGCGGATTATTGTTTGAACAAACATACACCACGTTACAGCATTCATTCATGCATTGTCAACCACTTTGCAACCCTATTTGAATGAGCTTAAAGGGAATGTACAACATCAAAACTTTCCTATCACCTAAAATTGCTCCTATGAAATTTTCAAAATTCTACACTTCATCATGTCTTTTGAGAGCTTCCTCCCAGTCTGTTAAAATCTGTTTCCTGACTGACCAAGAGGCCTCTCCCGGCCTCATCTTTTGTGCCTTCATTCTGGAAAGCTCTGTAATAGTGATGAAGTTTGTAAGATAGCCTAAACTTTGTTATTTCATTACTAAATTTGTTGAAAGAGTATCGAGCTAATTCCAATTCCATTGAATATCAAGTTGCTTTCTTTAAGTACTTGAAGGGTTAAGTAGAGATAAAAAGTCATATTAATTCAGAATGTAGAAAGCAAATATTGTCATAATACAGTTCAGACTATTTGGTGATTGAAAACATTGCATTCATTTGTAAAGTTGCCTTAGGGAATGGTTAGCAAAAAGAGATATGTACCTAGTTAGGTAGGAATTTTTCCTGAAGAGATATAAGACTTTGTAAGTTCAAAATATCATATTTTCGTATGGCACAATAAACAGATAAAAATTCCTGAAATCATAGTTTTATAGATACGTGAATGGTTCATACGTCAAAACTAGTGTTGCAAACTGAAAAAAAACAAAATGTTTTTTTTCAGCTTTGTGAAAAAAAACATGAAAAAAAACTTAGCACCCGTGTTTTTTTTCTAAATTTTGTTTTTTTTCTAATTTTTTTTTTTCAGAAAACAATATATTTGATAAATAATAGTTTTATTTAAGGAACTTCCATTTTACAAGTGTGTTTTAAGTATTACTGAATCATATAATGTCTCACATAATGATTCATAAGTGTATATATATATATATATAGGTAACATAAATTTATTCATCCTCTATGTCAGTACCACATTCACTAGTATCAGCACTACCAACACTAGTTTGATCGGTGTCGGAATTTTCTGTCTCTTCTTCTGTCTCCTCTAGATCCCTAACTTCAGAAATAGTTAAATTTTCTTTTACTGGTTGTTCTTGTATTGTACGCAAAAGATTTTGAGATTGCAATTTTAAATTGTGAGCAAAGTACACACTGTGCATAAAGACTGCGCCGATAGTTCTGTATTACGGTCTTTTAAGTTTGAATTAAAATCTATTATCATACAAAATAGGAGCTTTACTTCTTTTCAATCGTCTGTACACGAACGGTTGCAAAGAAACGATTCATAATTAGGAACCGTGCACAAACTACGTGGCTCGGTCCAGAGGGAGGAGGGGTTAGCTGGAAGGCTACGCGAGGAGACGCGGGGAGAGGGGGGGGGGGGGGTCCGAGCCAGGCCACGTAACTTTCCTTTAGTAACATTTTTCAGTTAATTATATCCGTATGTAATTTACAATAGTCTGACAAGAGAAAAACATACAAAATGTCTTCTGGAATCAAAACGGAAGAAAGCTACGTGCTACGTGAGGGAGGGGGGGGGGGGGGGGGTTCACAGGAGGCCAAAATGGAGCTATGTGATTTATGCACGCTCCCTTACTGACAATTTAATGAGTCAGTACCACTATACCCTGAGAGTTAACAAGTATACTAATATAAGGAAAGCCCAATAAGGCAAAAATCCGTGGATAAATTTTATATTCCTATTTTTTAAAAAGATCTTTAGGTAATTTTGTAGGGTTGGCAGCACTATTTCAAATAGCAAGTATCAATCCAAACAATGGCGAATGGGGATTCCTTCTCGCGCAACCTAGTCTCTTCGGGAAATCCCCGTTCATAAAGAAAATTTCAGTCAATTTTGTCAATATTTTCGTAATTTTTTTTTCCTACTGAACCAGAAAAATATAGTAGATTTTAAACTAAGATAAGTACTTAGAATAAACTCTAAAATAGTAATTTTAAACGATAACTGCCTTACAAATTTGAGATTTAGTAGTTGTGAAAAAAAAAACGTGTTCCAGAAAAAAAACATGTTTTTTTTCAAAGTTTTTTTTCATGTTTTTTTTTCAAGCCAGAAAAAAAACCGTTTTTTTACAACACTAGTCAAAACATTCATAAAGTTTCATTACACGTTGCATAAAAGTTTGAGGACAATTTTAAGTATTGTTTTTAGAGAAAAGTGGTATTTCATCAGAAAACATGGTCCTCAGCATGTTTAAATTCAGAGAAGACATTATGTTTAAAAGGAAGAGGATTTGTTTTCTGAGCATAGAACAGAAATTGTTTTTAAGATTCATGCAGTAGTTTTGTCACCATCTGGAAAAGTAAATTTATAACAAGTCCAATTAAATGGTTACCGGAAGTGTTTGGATCGTAAGAATTGAAGCCTGAAAGGGAAGGAGGAAAAATCTTCAAAATGTTGAGAAAACCATTAGAGATTAATTTTGGAAATTAAAGAGGGTCGCTACCTGATTAAACAAGATACGTAAAATATTCTAAAACATATGTCAGGGCTGTAAGTTCAATATTTTAAGAGGTATCAATTTTACAAAGTACACGTGGTTCAAACATTTTTCATTTCACCCAGTTAGAAAACTATAAACAGGCAGATCTATATATTAAATGAAAAAGGAGGAGTAGAAGATCATTTTAAAACTTATTTCAACACAATAACTCATAAACTTCAGATGTGAGAAGAATTTCTAGAATTTTTTATAGCCAAAATATCATAGATAAAGGAGAGAACTGTGTCCTGTAAAATTTTCAAGTTGTTTGGAATTAATCCTATCAGGATATTTTGGTATTTCCATTAGAAAAGGTGAATTTTCCTGATTCTCATGCCAAGAGCATAAAAGGCAGGCTCCATGGTGGTGGTATCGGCAGTTGATTGTGATCAGTTGGGCTGTCACCACGTTGGTTTGACCAGTGGTTTGGCACGATATATAGCAGTAGGCTAGGAGATGATACACGGAAGTACCTTCTTTTAGCAGCCATCCTAGAAGTTTTTGGGAACATGTGACTTAGTCTCAGAATCCTCATGTAGTTGTAATCAGTTAGGGATAGATGTGGGTTGACCTGGCTTGATTCATTTATCAGTACCTGCAACATTTAATTTTGGAGAAGATTCCTAATGCCTTCAGATTGTTAAACAAACTTATAACATTTTACTAACAGAATACAGAGATGGTAAAATTTATTTGAAGCAACAGTGACTTTTATTTGAAAACATCTTTCCTGGTTGAGGTTATCCAATCAGATGGTGACCGAGGTTAATAACAATCTGTACTTCTTAGGCAACATTACGGTCACAGTTCAGATAAAGATATTATGTGTTAACCTGCACTAACGACTTTCTTTTGACAATTCCCATGGGGACTGTCGAAACCTCTGATTCTTGCAGTACCTAAAATGTAAAGAATCTTTACCAGAATTTGACTTCTTGTGGATTAAATTATTTTCAACATATGTACTTATAATTTCTTTCATTATTCATTATTTTAGTGAGGGTTGTAAATTTATGTTATTTCCCTATTATTCCAGTAATACTACTACCAGTTACGATCGGGAGTCGGGGGAAAGGGGGGAGGGTCAGGCTTGTGGATAAAAAACTTGAGGTTGATTACGATTATAAGGTGAGCAAAGTATTGCTTGTTGAAGACCTGAAATTTAAATATCTTGGCATTATATTTGATAACGAACTTAACTGGGCAGAACACATTGGACAGTTAATAGGAAATGGTTTCAAAATGCTGTATTTGTTGGAGAAAGTGATGAGGGGATGTACAAGAGAAGTAAATGAACTGGATTACAAAACATTGGTCAGTCCATTGCTTTAATATGGTGATGTAGTATTGGACCCCCATTGTGAGTATCAAATACAGGAGTTGGAGAGGGTCCAAAAAAGGGCTGCTAGATATGTTTCTGGAAATTACCTCAGAATGCAATAAGTGACAAATATAATAAAAGAGCTGGCCTGGAATGGGATTCATTGGAAGACAGGAAGAGGGTGAAAAGGGTCATTGGGGTGTACAAGGCATATATTGGTGATGAGGCATGGAAAGATATTTGTGTAAGAATTAAAAGTAATCCATGGAAGGGAAAATATGACTATGACAACAAGCTGGCACTCAATTTCAGGCACAAGAGTACGGTATATGAATATTCTCTTTTTTAGGTAAGGGGGTCAGGGATTGGAATAAGTTTCCAGGAGAATGAGTAATAGTTTACCAAAAACGTTGAAAGAATTTAAATTTGAAGTTTGTAGAGGGCAAATGTAGGTGGATGCAGCAAAGGGGGTAAATGGGTGTGTAGGGAAATTGCAACCAGAGCGTGTGCTCCATTGCAATTAAATTGAATTAAATGTTTTAGGTTAGAGGCTGCCTGTGATTAAAAACAGTAATACTGAAAGTGGAACATGATGGGTAAAAATCATAAACACTAAAGGAATAATAAATGCCAAGTAAACAATAAAGGTAAGGGTTGGAACAAGGAAGGTAAAGAGTAATGCATAAAATATCCTGGTGAACTGTAGGAGTGTAATTAATAAAGTAATGGAGTTTGGTAACTTAATAGAGACAAGCAAACCACAGATAGTTGTAGGGGTGGAGTCTTGGTAGAAAGTAGTACTAGACAGTGAAGCTTTCCTTGTCAGTTATAAAGAGGAGGAATTGGTGGAGGAGTTCTCTTATTAGCTAGCAAATACTACTACATCTGACTGATTTTCATAAATATTAATCATGAGGAACCTAGGGGAATATTAATGGAAGATAAGAAAAGAAAAATTAGGGTCGTTGATGCTTGAGCCAGTGGAAGAATGAATAATGAAGTTGAGGCTCTTGGGAAGGAACTAAATTCATAATCAGAGTTCAAAGGTCAGCATAGAATGGCACTTGATGGAAAGGAATTAGATTTGCTAGGTGTCAACTGGTAAAGAAGTAAGATTAGTAGAACGTTAAGTGTATGGAAGAAAGGCAAAAGTACAAGTGGAATCAAAGTGGGAACAGTTGAAAGAGATAATAAAAATGGGTGAAGAAATAATCATTCCAAACTAAAAGTAAATAGAAGAACAGACCCTACATTCTACAAGTAATATGGAGGAACAGAGGTTAAAGTGATTTGTAAGAGGAGAACACGAAGATAGAGTTAAGAGGCAGCAGGGCAGTAAGGAATGGTGGAAACAACTAAACAAGGAATCAATAACAGCAAAGAGGGAAGCTGAATATAGATTTGTACATAATGTCATAGATACAGGAGGATCACTGAAGTATGGATCTATAAGTTTCTACCATAATAAAACTGAGAAAAAGGGAAAATATTCAGCCAATTGTAGAAAAGGATGAAGAAACTACTGTGGATTTGAGTAATTAAGTAACTGAATTAAAAAGACCATTATGGACTATTACCTAGGGATGGGAGGGTGTACTTCAGACAAGGATCTTCCCCATATAAGTAGAAATGGGCAAACTAAAAAAATTTGGAGTAAATGCTGGGGAAATTATGAAGCACCTGAAAAAGTTAAAAAACCATAAAGGGGCTGATAAAGATAGTAGCATTTGATGTTGTACATTAACCTGAAGTGTTATTTAGATTGACTGATGTTGGAGACTTAATTATACAAGTAAACTGGAAAAGTATGATAGCACTTCTGGTCCATAAAGGAGGTGTGACAAATATGGTTGAAAATTACAGGCCTATTAGTTTGAAATCTCTGGTAGATAAATGGATGGAAAGGATTGTATGTATCCACATCAGAAATGTTTGTGAGCAAACAAACTGGTTTGCAAGTAAGCAATCTCATTTAATGGCCTATATGCAAGACATTTTAAACAAAAATGGACAAGGGAGGTCAAGTTGGTAGTGTGGCACTAGATCATTCTCAGGTACTTTATAGAGTGAGCCATAAAATGGCATTAAATAACCATTGGAGTGGATGAAAAATGGACTTTCTGGGTAGAAGAACTCTTAATAAGTAGAAATTGGAGAGTTAGGGTAAGAAATGCAATCTCAGAAGAGATGAAAGTAAAAAATTGGAGTGCCACAGTATACTGTGTTAGGGCCATTGCTATTAATTTTTATAATGAATAATGTGTTTATTGTTTACAGTCAGAAATTATGTTGGTTTTAGATGACAAAATATGGTAAAAAGTGGGGGAGACAGTGAGCAGCAGCTGCAGGGTATCTTGCTGGTTAGATCAACATGTAATGAGTATACCAGGAAGTCAATTTAATAGATACATATATAAAAATAAATGTTGTCTATGTTATCTTGGTTGTCCGGGTTGAACTGCATCAAATTATCGAAACCTAGCATTTCGGCATTTGTTTTGTGGCCTTCTCCTCTGAAGAAGGCCACAAAATGATGGCCGAAATGTTAGGTTTCGATAATTTGACGTGGTTCAACCCGGACACTGGCTGCGGAAGTCTGCACTCCCATATGTTGTATATGATTGTAGAATAGGGAAGTAATTGCTTGTTGAAGTCTGAAGTGTTAATATCTTGGCATAATATTTCTTAATAAAAGCAGCTGGGTAGAGCACTTCCACAATACAGTAATACACCGCTTTACGCAACCCTGTTATGCACGATTTCGCTTTAGTGCGAATTTCAAATTTCGCGTTAAAATGCCTCGTATTACGTGAATTGCTTACTTAAGAATTTGTATGTACATAATGTAGTCTCTGACCATTCTGATTGAAGAAATGGGGATTCCCCATCCAATTACTTTGTTCTATGGGGATTCCCTCATTTGTTCCATATGTTTATCACAGCTGACAGTTGTCTTTTAACATTTGGTAGAGATACATAACCAAGGGCGCATCCAGGATCAGAACTAGGGAGGGGGGGCAACTCATTTTGGTTTCGAGGAAGTGGGGTGGGGGACTGAAACATGACATTACAAAATCAAACTCAAACCTATTCAGGATACTATTTTATCATTGATTAATATAGTAACCCAACTACTTAATCTAAGGACCTACTATGTAGTTAATTAAGATCGTAAGTCGGTTAGTTTTTTATGTAAACATTAACTGTCTCGGATTTTCAATTTCAATAATTTTGTTTGTCAATAATATCTCATGGTGTTCTTTCACGAAATTTCGATGCACACTCATCAGACATAATCCAGTCAATCTCCCAAAGTGCTCCTGAACTAGTTCACTCGTCGAAGCGTACTGAAGGCAACTTAATTTTTCTTCTGGGGGGGCAGCAGCCCCCCTCTGCCCCTCGCTGTATACGCCCATGTACATAACTTAATGCACATTAAAAATGCCGCATATGAAGAAAAAAGAGCGTAAAAGATTAACTTTGGAATTAGGATGAAGGTGATAAGAAGAATGGAAAATGGAGACAAAGCAACAATTGTTGGTAGAGATTTTGTTGTCAGAAATGACTGAGAGAACGATTTATAAAAATCGTGAAAGTTCAACACCTATAAGTGTAACAAAACTTTCTTGTTAGAGATCTTCTATCCTAGAAAGAATGAAGAAGTTGCTAGCAGTCTGGATCGAAGATTTAAATAAGAAGAACACACCACTGAGTCAAGATCTCATATGCACAAAAGCAAAATCTTTGTATGAGATGTTAAAGGCAGAAGAAGGTGAAGTGAGTTCCACTACGACTTTTGCTGCCAGCAGAGGCTGGTTTCATTGGTTCAAGCAGCGTTCCAATCTTCACAATATCAAGATAACAGGTGAGGCCCTAGTGCGCACACTCAAGCTGCAGCTGAGTTTCCAGACAGGTTTCAAGATTTCGTAGCACGATAAAAAATTCCTGCTTGTCTCATCTTCAATGTTGATGAGACCAGGTTTTCTGGGGAAAAAATGCCATTTCGCACATTCATTTCTAAAGAAGAATGTCAAGCCAGCGGTTTCAAAGCTGCAAAAGATTGATAATGCCACTGGTGATTTCAAACTGAAACCTTCACTCATTTACCATTCAGAAACACCCCACGCAATGCAAGGTAAAGACAAGACAAGCGTACCAGTCATGTGTTGGTCTAACAGAAAGGCGTGGGTTACACGGGAAGTTTTTCAAGATTGGTATTCTAATAGTTTTTGCCCGTCAATCAAATCCTACTGTGACAGAAATGGGCTTGAATATAAAGTTACTTTTCTTTTAGACAATTCCCCCAGGACATCCAACCTCACTTGATACGCCGAGAGACTTAAAAGTGTCAATATTATAACCTATGGACAAGGGAGCAATAGCAAACTTCAAACCATCGCCGCACTTTAAGCAAACTAATTCATGAAACTGATGGGGAAGGAAGACAGTCTATGCAAAAGTGGTGGAAGTCATACAACATCATGAAGGCTATTCACAACATAGACAAGTCTTGGAACAAAGTTAAAAAAGAGTTGTATGAACAGGATGTGGCATAATCTTTGGCCAGATGTAGTGGAAGCACCTAGAAGAATTGTCCAAATGCACAGACATGTGCTTGAAGAGATTGCTGCAATGATTGAGGGGCCTGAACTTGAAGATGTCACGGCAGAAGATCTTGAAGAACTTGTAGCAACTCACGACAAACCTCTCAGCAATGAAGATCTGATTGAGTTACAGAATACGTAATGCCATAAACAATGAGGAAGAACAAGTAGAAGATAGAGCTTTTATCTTCAAGCAGAATACAAAATTCTCTTTCAAAAATTTATTCAGATGTGGACATATTGCAGAGTATGGATAGTGATGATGACCGTGTTTTGACCGTGTGTCAAGCAATTAAAAACAGTGTTGGGTGTTATGAACGTATTTTACAAGATTGTTAAAAAAAAACGTTACCCAAAATACAATAGATGTATTTTTCCAGTAAAAAAAAAAACCAACATGTAAAACATGTAATACTGTGTAAAGTGTTCTTAGAATTAAAGTGATTGATTCAAATAATTTGTATTTATTTTTTTTTGCATTAACTTTTGACTATGTTTAATCGTAAACCCCGATATACGCGAATTTTACTTAACATAATTTTTTGCGGAATGTATCCCTCGCATATAGCGGGTTATTACTGTATATGATTTATAAATGCTACTGCGAAGTGAAAGTTATATGATAATATTTTATGCTCTTAAAGTTTGGTACTAGCAAGCTAATTCATAAGTTCCTTTATAAGGTGTACTGCATTTAATGAAAGTAACCAGGTTTAGGTAAAGTTTAAATAACTTCCACCAAATTTTAGTTTGAGAATATCAGAATATAAATGTTTGCTTTTGAAATAAATAATGTTTATGTTAAATATTGAAAAGATATCACCAGGGATTCCAGGAATCACGGATTTTAACAGTGTCCTTTTATTCAAATTAGCTCTGAATGTCACCAATACAGTATGCCTTAATCAGAATTCAAGTTCTGATCAGTCTTGTGAAAGAGGTTCCAAAAATTAATATATGTATCCAAATTACTTTCCATGGTTGTGGTCATTTTATATGATATTTCCTTTTATCTTATGTAAGTAGCCAAATTAATTTTGCAAATGGTTTTTTGTTAGAGTTATTGTGATATCATTTATTTTATTTGGCTAAGACTGAACAAGTTCTGTTGATAATTAGAAATTTAAAAAATAACGTTTTTATTTTATGGTATAAAGTTCCTTAGTTTTATGGAGATGTAAGAGGAATAATGGTGACATCCTGTTTCTTTTTACAGTAACGAGCTGGAAATGTTGCCAAACTGGGTATCAGGTTGCAGAAAACTTCGAGCTCTATTTGCAAGCCATAACAAGCTTCACTCTTTACCTGACAATATATTTTATGGAGATCTCACAAGTCTGCAGACTCTTCAGCTTAGTTACAACCAGCTTTCATCATTGCCTACTGTTATCAGGCACATTCCACTCCAAGAATTGTTTCTGCAGTGTAATAGTATTGCTATATTACCAGGCAACTTCTTCACGGCACTCTCAAGGTAATATCTGCAGTATTATCAGAAACATTTTTAAAAAAGTCATTGTTGGTTAGTACCAATGCAAATAATAAAACATTATCAGTTGTAGTTCCCTACAGTCTAATACTAACCAGAAAACATTTGTAGTATACCAAACCAGCAACATCCCTGTTCTTTTGTGGTCCTTCCTTCTTTTTCTTCAATTCTTCAAAATTATATTTTGAGAGAAATTGTGAATTCCTCAAAGCTACTCTATGCATAATCACAAAACTCTTAAATCCTACCTGCCACTTTTAATATATCCTTATAGAGATCAACTAACCTCTACGAAACCCCTACTTTACAAATACCATCATCTTCATTTAAGTTATTATGTACTTTTCTTCACAAATACTAGCATCCATTTTAATATATTACATTATGATTAAACACAAAGCAATCAAGGAAAATTTTGTACGGTATGTTAATTTCTTTTAACTATTGAAATAATTATTTTTAACAAACTTTTTCTTAAGAACACAGTTTTTCTCAGCATTGAGAATATAAAAATTGTTCTCAGGTGATGAGCCAAGTTAAATGAGTGTTATAATTACATTTTTAACTACACAATATTTCGGTGCTCTGATTCACTGACGCCATCTTCTGGTGAAGTCCGGTCAAGAACATTGGATGTTGTTGAGCTAGCCCAGACACCTGCTGCTATGCTGCGATTGGTCGGCTCTGGAACCAGTCATAGCAGGGGTCAAGTCTCGCTGCAACTTGATTCAATGCAATGATGGAGCCATGGCTTGATTCGATGCCCCTGTTCTCATGGCCTGTAGCAGACAGGCCAAAAGTTATCGCTCGTTCATAGGAAATGTCGGAAGACAAAGCCTTCGCCATAAATTGCTTATCCATCCACTGTGCCAGAACAGATCTGTTGTGGGCCTGACTCATATTGAGCCATGCTGCCACATGATTGGTCAGCTTTGGAACCAATCATAGCTGGGGTCCCATCTTGTCACAACTCATCGTCCGTTCAAAGGAAAAACCTTCGTCATAAGCTGCTCAGTAACGCATGAACAACAAATTGCTCGCTCCTATTACTAGCAAACTGTTCGTTGATCTGGATGTGCCATGTCATGTGTGTCCTGTCCACGCTGTCAAGGAATAGTATCGATGAGTGGCGTCAAGCTTCACTCAGCTGGTACCCGCTGTCACGGTTGAAGAGGTTTGACACAGGCCAAATCTCTACTGCTTCAATAAGAATGCTGTTCCAAAAGCTCCCAGTATGTGCCAGTACTCTGGTATTAAAATTATGCACAGGATATTGCACAGAAATGATAGGGCTGTATTTTACGTAGATGATAAGTAGAAATTCCTCTTAAAAATGTGCAACCATTATTTTGATTGATGATGATTGTGACAGTGAAAATGTTATTAGGCATGGAAACACTGGAATGCACATCTGATCCTCTTGCCATATGCATCTCCTCTATCTATGATTAATGTTTTAACTGAAATATTATAAAATGTGTTGATGTTTATGTTTTTGTCATGGTCCTACAGCCTTCATCTTTCAGGAGTGATGGCTAAATTTTCCCTATCCTTCATTATTTTGTTTACTTATACAGGCTTGAAACTCCATCACTGTCATCACATTACATAGTATTCCAAGCTCTGTATCTTGTCTAGACCAGCTTGCTAAATTTCCTTTAATTTTCATAAAATTGATATTCTGTTAAACATCTACAACTTTTAGGTTGCACACTATTGTCATCCCAACTTGGTCATAATAAATTAAAACCTAAGTGAGACTTTCTTAGATTTATTCTTATGGAATGCCCTAGTCACTGAATATTTCTACTTTATCTCATGTTTCAACGTTATAGATAAGCATAGCTTTAAAAATTGTTAAACATTTTATGTGACATTAGAAAACAGTAAAGTGCATGGTAAAATTTATTCCAGATATTCTCTTTTCTATATTCAGTTTATGAGACATATGTCAATATTTTACTAACTTCTTTTCCACTTAACTAAATTAAAATGTTTGTTAATCTCTATTGTAAATATGATTTCACCCTTTAAGTAGTTAAAACACAGCAAACTTGTGGAACATGGACATGAATTCATACAAATTTTACAATTTCAGATCTCAACACCAGCACAATGTAACAGATTTAGGCAGTTTTCCTTTATCTGCTGTGAGAAATTTTAGAATAGTCCTCATTTTTTACAACAGAGATCTTGTAAAATGTTGAGTCTTTTGTTAGAATGTGCCATATTTCTTTTATAATAAATATTTCATTCTCTTAACTTATTTTAATCATCTTAAATTAATTTGATTTTTAGGATTACTGTCATGATAATTCAGATCATTACTTCTTTATTTATATATACTGGGGTATCAATTTCTAATGACTCACAATTTCAACTTCCTTATTATTCAAACTATCTGTTCTCATTTCTGATTTTATTTTAGGTATCTATATCCACCTCTCTACTATCTGTTCTCAGTTTCATGGGCTCAGGGATTAACTTTACAGTTGATGCTCTCATTTCTCCATAAAATAATCTTTGTTTGCTCTTCTTATGTTTATTCAAGCAATGGTAGCAGAAATATACCTATATTATCTTTACTTCAGTACAGGGAATATAAAACTATATTTTATTGAAAAACATATAATAATTATAATCTGGAGGTGTGTGTCATTATGGAAAGTAAACTTTCTAAAATTTACATAGATTATTTGCCTTTCTAATATTTTTATTACTTCTATTGCAGGTTAAGGGTGTTAAATATGTCCAACAACAGGCTCTGTGAGCTCCCATCTGTGTTAAGACTACCTGATAATCATACATACTATCTAGAAAAACTTTACCTTACAGCTAACTGTCTTACTGATAATACTTTTGAAATTATTTCCAAGTTCAGCAACCTACGAATTCTCCATGCTGCATACAACTGTCTCACAAGACTATCAGAGAGGTATAAAGCTTTTGATACCTTTTTTTCACAATGCTTATGCTTGCTCTATATCCAAGCAAAATAAGATCAGAATTATGAGACACACAAATACACTGATATCCAACACACTGTTTTTCAGTTGCTTATCTTCATGGAAAGAGCTTGAGGAACTGGTTCTATCAGGAAATAAACTGCAGAGTTTGCCTGACAATGTAACTCATTTGGAACATTTGCGGGTTCTAAGAGTGCATTCTAATAGATTGCAGACAATTCCATGTTTTGCAAAAATGACTTCTCTAAAGGTAATTTTTTCTTTTGCTTTGAGTTCATGGCTATTAATCATTTATGCTATTTTGTTAAGTTAAAATACATCAACCATTGTCAATGTATTACACATTAATAAAATTATGGTTTAAAAACTAAAAACATGCTTTTTAGCACCGAGGAATAAAAAGTTAAAAATAATATTTGAATATAATTACTTTGTTTAACCTGATAGGATGTCTCACAATTTAGTACAAATTAAAATAAAGTCACTGATTAAAACATTAATGTAAAAAAAAAGTGGGGTGCTGGATATCAGTTGTCTTATATTTCTTTTTCGTTAGCTCTTTGTAAATGTAGTCATTGTGAAAGGTAAGTAGAGAGCTCCCCTACACTTTTTTTACATTGAAGTTAATGTTTTAATCAGTGAGTTTATACTTATTTTAAGCTTACTCGAAACATTAATTTATACTAAATCGTGAGACATCCTATTGGTGTCAAGTAAAGCATTTATGTTAAAACTTTTTTTAACATTATAGTTCACATTTCTACAAAAGTATATTTCTTACTGTTTTCTTTGTCAATCTCTCTTTTTCTTTGTGTGTAGATTCAACCTTTAATTATTATTCCCACTAGTAATAGACAGTTAAATGGTTCTTAATATGTGTGCAAAGTTTCAGACAATTAGGACTTCTCCAAATATGTCAAAATTGAATTGAAAATTTCTGTTACATTCAACCACTTTTAAGTTATTACTGTAAACGTAATGAGAAAGGAATTATTGTATTGTCAATGGTTCTTAATATGTCTGCAAAATTTCAAACATCTTGGACATCTGGAAGTGGATAATTAAATTAAAAGTGTTTGGCAATTTGGCTAGTAATCTCTGATGAGTCCGGCCACAGGTGACAAGGGCAGCAAGTGTGTACTGATATTGCATCTGCACTTGACTAACCCATAAATAGGTTTAATGAGGAAACCAACCATGGAACTTCATACCACATTTCATGTAAACAAATCAAGGCTTTTAAAGAGAGGAAAGTCACTTCTGAGATCTGTAAAAATTCCCATTGGAATCAGGATTCAAACCTGGGGACATCGTTTCGCCAGTCATGCACCTTATTCAACTGCTCAAAGTGGGTGAAAATTAGCCACATCTAAGATATGACAGTTAAAGCAATTTTCTATTCTTACTGTGAAAGTAATGAGAATACCAGGGCACAGATATAAAATTATTGTATTGTCACCAGTTACTATTACTATTACTCTGCGATTCACTAAAAGTGTTTGGCGGAGGGTGCATTGCACCTATCCAGAAAGTTAATGGTTTGGAAGGGATATACAGGATATGGCATGAGGCGCCCATGAGCTATTGTGAGGAACCATCCCAGCATTCGCCTGGAGCGATCTAAGGAAACCATGGAAAACCCAGATCAGGATGGCCCGAGTGCTTTGTCAAAAGCTACTCCTGTCAGATTTTATGTTTACTAGCCCGGTAAATCCTTTCTATTCCACTCCCTAATCGCTCGTGGAAAAAATGTTTACAGAAATGAATTGGTTCTGGCCCTGATATCTCTTATCTTATTTTCGTAGTCATTCTGAGATATGAATGTTGCTGGTAGCAATATTTGTTTACTGTCATTCCGAAATACGTCAGTCGAGATTTTTCAATTACCTTCTGTCAAGAGCAACGCCTTCGGTGCTCCAGGTCTTTCCAACCTAACTCCTTCAACATCACACTTACACTTTCCCTCCAACTATATATACCTGTCACGAACCGGGTGGCTCTTCTTTGGACCATCTCTAATGCCTCCATTAATCACTTTTGATGGGGACCCCATACAGAGCAGCAATATTCTAAGTGAGGCTGCACTAGTGACTTGCATGTAATCGATTTAACTTCCGGAGTGTATTGTTTTAAATTATGACCTAGAAATCAAAGCATACAATTTGCTTTCCCAATTACATTCTTGATATGCTCATTCCACGACAAATTATTATTAATTGTTACCCCTAGGTATTTAGCAGAATCTACCATTCTAAGGACAGTACCATTAATTGTATACTCAGAGCTAAATGGTGTCACCTTTTTACTTACACACATGACTTGGTACTTTTTAGCGTTTAACTCCAACTGCCAATCTTTAAACCACGCAATTATTTTCATAATATCATCTTGTAACAAAGCGCAGTTGTCCTGGGTTGTGATTTCATGATAAATAATAGCATCATTGGCAAATAATCTTTTCTTCCCTCTTATTATGTTGCACAAATCATTAATGTATATGAGAAACAACAGAGGCCCTATCAAGCTTCCCTGGGGAAACCCGGACCTCACTTCAGTAAGTGATGAATGCTCACTGTCGAGAATTACACACTGTGTTCTGCCCTTCAGAAAGTCTGCAACCCATATTTGTCTAGATATACTGTAACTGCGAAGTTTCCTAAGTAACCTAGTGTGAGGCACAGTGTCGAAAGCTTTTTTAAAGTCTAATAGAATTAAATCAACCTGGGATTGCTCATCTATAATATGGCTCAAGTCGTGAATTAAAAGGGCAAGTTGTGTTTCACAACATTGGCCTTTTCTGAATCCATATTGATTTGGGTTTAAAAGCTCACTTTCATCCAAAAACGGCATGATATTTGAATAGATGATGTGTTCTAAAATCCTGCAAAATATTGAGGTTAATGAGATTGGCCTATAATTTTGAGGATCATTTTTGAACACTGGACTTAAGATGGCGGTCTTCCATTCGGCTGGTATTTTTCATTGATCCAAGGAGGCGGTATATAATTTCATCAAATACGGTGCAATTTCCTTTGCATACCTAGAGTAGCCTTATTGGGATTTACATTCATAAGCAGTTTAGTTATTCCCTCGACATCGAGAATGAGATCATTCATAATTTTGTTGGTATAATTGTTAAATATTGGAATCTCCTCCAAGTTTTCTGTCGTGAAAGCTTTTTAAATACATTATTCAAAATTTCTGCTTTCTCTACGCTAGTTTCTGATAATTCCCCATTTCCTTAATCAACAACGGCATGACCTTACGAGAGCCTCTTATTAATTTGTGTATGCAAAATTTCAGACAATTTAGACCTCAAAGTGGGTGAAAATTGAATTGCAAATCTCCATTACATTCAAGTTACTTTTAAGTTGTTACTGTCAACATATTCACACTACCAGAAAATAATGATGAAATTATTGTATTGTCATCAGTTCTTAATACATATGCAACATTTCAGATAATTAGGATATTGTCATGTATCTATAACCTCCCCTAAAAAGTTTAGTAGGCCTATCACTTACCATTTATACAGGTATAGTAAATAACTTTTATAAACATTTTCTTAGGAATAAAGTACTATTCAACTTGATTTATAACCATTTTTGTAAAGAACATAAATTTGGAAAAGTTTAGTTCTCAAAGTTAATGCCATTTCCTACATTCATTTCCATGAATAAAGCTTAAAATTATTATCAGTTTAAAGTAGTTACTATAGGCTAAGAATTTTTTAAAGAAAGATGTTTCAATTTCAAGTTTTATTTTGCAAGGTGTGGGAGTGCAACCAAAGAGAAAAGTGTTAAATTGAAAATTAGCAATTAATTTAAAGAGTTATTCCAAATTTAGTGTCAGAATAGGCAGATGCATTCTGAATAAAACTGGAGTAGATGAGTAAATTCTAAATATGTTTTTTAGTAAAATAAATAACTTGAAAATGAAAGAGCTTGAAGATAAAAATAGTATTAAATGAGAGAAAATTCATTTAACAATAATAACATAACAGGTTAACAGTAATTTGAGATTTAAAGGAAGTTAAATAGAATTTTGGTATTGAAACTTGATAACCTTGCCACGTGCAACTTTCATAAAGTAATAGTTCTTAAACAAACAGACTTATAAGAAAATTTGCCATTATATAAAAGATTTGAAATAAATCAGACTATAACATATAAAAGTTTCAGGAAAATCTGATTAACAACAATGAACCATGAGAAAATGAGCTTTTCATAATACACAAGAGAATAATATTTCCTTTTGGGGATACACCAGTATTCCAGAACAATCTAACTCATGGTTAGCCAAGACTATAAATAAATAGCCCACTCTCCCTTGTGGCCCGCAGTCTCTATACATGTCATGCTGCACAAGTGAGATATCAAGAATGTAAACACTGAAAGTTTATTAGATCACCTCAGAAAAGTTTCATGGACTTCAATATTCGTTTCAATAGAAAAAGAAATGTAATACTAAATTCAATGACAGAAACATTTCTTGAAATGTATTCAGAAGTCTACTTTATGAGTGTTTAAACAGTTTGCTAAGCCCACTCTAATTTGGGGTTGCAAATCTAAATATGTTTTCAAGAGTGAATGCTTTATACCAGTGTTGTGACTTGAAGAATAACCTGCCGTCTTCATATGTGATTTAGAATGTCCGATACAGCTTTCAATGACCTTCCTAACATGTGATCTGATACCAGTATTAAATTCATCAATCTCTAAAGAATATATCAAATTGCAGTGACTTTTTTATTTGGATGCATAACCCCTCCACCATTATAATAGTAAACAGATTGGTGACCGAAAGATAGTATATAAACTGAACAGGATCTTCAAGAAATGGTATCAAACAGTGACACATACAGGCATCATGATCACAGTTCAACTTAATGTGCAAATGTTGCATTACCTCTATGTGCATTTCGACGTAACAATATCTGGAAGTGTGTTAAAATTAAATTGTAATATTCCATTATATTAAAACATTTATCTATTGTTACTGTAAAAGTAATAAGAATATCAAGACATACCTACAAAATTATTGCATTGTCGTCAATTCTGAACACGTGTGCAAAATTTCAATCAATTCAGATGTCTGGAAGTGGTTGAAAATTGAATTGAAATAGCCCATTACATACATACATACAGTTCAAGCTAATATAAAGCATGTAAAAATATTTGTAACACCTTTTGCTATGTTAACTAATCAGGATCACACTTTTTTCCTTATTTATTTTTATTATTTTTTATTTCATAATTTTTTTTCCCATTTTTTTTAAACTAGTAATAACTTTTCGCTCCAGTACTAGGTACCCTTGCTACGTATATTCATTTTACCATCGCCTGGAATATATTATCTCAGACATTGCCGATATATCGAAAGTATACTCCTTAGCCATTCCCCCATCATTTCTCCCACCACACAGCTAGTCATTGGATGACGTTCTGTATGCACACACATCCAGAACCTAATTACCCGTTTCTCTACTACATGAAGAAGGACATTACTGAAATATTGTAATTTGTTTGTATGGCTTTCATGTTTCCTCTCATCACAGTCACCATCTTTGCCATGTGTTGGGTTAATTTCCCTTTCCTTTATTATTTATATCACCTAGAAGTCACTTCCATTTTCCTTAGTTTCATCTTTTTTTCCTTATTTGTCAGTTATAGCCTTATTTATAAAAATAGGTCTAATAATATCTGCACTTTGGCAATTTAAAATATGACATGGTGTAATGCAATTCTATTGGTGTGTTTGGCTGTAGATTGAAGGTTCTACATTAAACTGTAGGTCCCCTTTACACGGTAGGGTTGCTGGCTCAGGCTAAGGTAGCCATGACATAGGCACATGCACAGCAAATCAAAACTCTGTCCAGACTATAAAAAGGCACTCAGGGGCAACCTTAGGGGGGGAGGGGATGGGGGAGGTAAGTGGGTCGAATTTCTCCTGGGCCTGTGGGCTGATGCGGGGTGGGGGGGGGGGGCAATGACAAGGCATAGCAGTTCTCCCATCTGACCTGAGGGAAGGCCCTATCCAATGAATTTGTCATGGGCTCCAACCGGTTGTCACTGCTAAGAGCGCTTACCTGGGGCCTGAGAATTCTTGCGTCAGCCCTGAAGACATTGATTTCTTATTGAAGAGTTAGCTTAGGGGTGTTGTGGTTAGTGATTAGATGGAAATTGTTTAAAGAACTGTTTTACAACGGAAAGCAAGGAGATTTAAGAGGTAGATAAGACGGAGCCATAAGTTATTCAGAGAGAAGCACAGGAACACCTGAATCAATTGAAGAAATTAATAACAGCAAACAGGAAGCTAGGTGTAAGGGCCAAATGCTTAGGGGGGTTGTACCAAACAGTTAACACCCCAACTCTAAGCGTGTTGTACGCCTTGGATAATTAGATTGTTCTACAGTATGCAGTCGCCACAATATTGAATAATGGAAAAGTAGGTTCATAAAATAAAAGTTACTGCTTCTAATTCAAAGTTCAAAACATTACTATATTCTTGAGAAATAATTTTACAAGTTCAAACAATCAGAAATCATCACCAAATAAACTGACTGCAGGTTATGATAAGTAATTCAAGCCAGACCAACTCTCACAAACCCCCTAACTAAATTATAGTCACATGAGGAAAAGTTCCACAGCGCAACAAAATTTCCAGGATGGTACCCCAAATTTCACTTCACCATGAGGTCACCTGCCTAGCTGGCCTGCCTACCTGCGCTAAGTGCTACTCCAACCGAAGTGACTTCTGCTCAAGTGATTTCCAGCGACTGCCTGGAGGAGATCTTGGGGGGTGGTATTTATAGACAAGAACTCAGCATGTACTAAAGTATCCTTCTGTGATAGTTGATTGCGACATCAGATGTGTTTAGTAAATTCCTATCTGTCTGACACTTTGATAGTAGTTTGGCAGGCTTATAAATGTCAAAATCAATCCTAATAAAAAATTTCGTAACTATCATATTTTCATTGTAAAAAATTGTTTTATGTGCAATTCTAAAAATGTTGATAATTCATGAAGTTGTAAAGCTATGAAGCTGAAATAACTTTTAAATTTCTTCTAATTTTCTGCTCTTTCGTTTGATGCTAAGATCTACTTGTTTACTGTTCTTTAGCAGGTTGAACCAAAATTATTATACGAATTTTAATTTTGAAAATTGATATTTTTTGAAAGATTTCACTTACAGCTCTGAAACTTATTTTAAATGATTCTTTATTCAAAATCCACATCAAATATGCCATTATGTTGTTGCTAACTGACTTCTCTAATTTTTATCAAATTTTGCAAAATCCATCACTTGGAGGATGTCTGTCCTAGCCAAATGGTAACTGCGTAATTCCCGCTGAAATCATAAAATGATTACTTTTCTTATCTTGATCCAACTACTTTATAGATCTTAATAAAACTTACCATGTCATGTTCATATTGAATTATGCTTTCTTTTAAATAAAGTCTCTTCTACTGAATTGCCTCATATTCTTCCCACCAGTCAGATCTTTGTAGATTTGTCAAGAATTTTATTAATTTTACAAACTGCTTCAACCCTACCATTAAATGTTAGTAAATCCCTTCAAACTTTAGTATGCTGTGTAAGACAATATTACGCTTCCTCTTAGATATTAACTAACTTTCTATCTTCTAAATCTTGACTTCTTGAATTTTAAATGTGTAGTTGCATCTTAACTTATTGCACCAGCTTCCAACTTTTTATGTCTTATAACTCTTTAGTGGAATTTTCTAGCTACAAGGTTCCTATCCTCATTTTACTACTTATAGTCTGAAATAGCTCAAACAATAAAGGTAATTTTTTCTTGTATGAAATATTCTGAATCTAAATACCAGATATATTAATACTATGTTCTGATTTTCTATAACTGTTTAATCTGAAATATGACCTGAATTATCCAAGCAAATAACTTTAAACCTAATCTGTAATGCTATTTAAATGACATCGCTGCTCTACAAACAAATTTTGTTATGAAGTTACAAATTTTTAGGTTACCTTACATAGGGAGTGGGTTGTGTTGGAGCTCAAGTAAGGCGTTAAAAGAGCATAACTAGAGTTATATGTTGAAACTGATACAGGACATAATCAATAACTTGTACATTAAAGAAACTAGACTGGAAATCAATTATAGAGAATAAGCTCACGACAATGATGGACCATAAATGGACATTTGTTGTAGAGCTGTTAGTTGTTTGCGGATAGAAAGAAAGGGTCATTATAATGAATTTACACTTGATTTTAAGCAGTAAACAAATCAGTGACTGAAATAAATTATTGAGAAAAGTGATAAACTGTGCATAAACAGGAAAAGAATATAAATTAGAAATGCAGGTACACCACTATCACTGGAGAATAGTCTTCTCCACACTTATAATAATTGTGTACTAAAATAACTTGTACATCCTACTGAAAGAGTTGTTTCGCAAGAAGAAACTTTGGATATTTATACTTCCATTAGTATGACTTCATTTTAAAGAAGTAGTTCTTATTTATCTATTTTGTCATTGACTGTTCTCATTAGGGATATTAACATTTGTTTAATCTTCGTATGTATGTCTCTACCAGAAGCAAAACTTTATATATTGATAATTTATATCTCAAATCATTCTAGATCATATGTTAAGCATTTTAAGTATTTTATAGATTATGATTAGTGGCACTGCATAAGTTTCCGTCTTTAATATAGGAACATTTATTGTTACAAAATTGAAAAATTTGAGGCGACTGCTATACTGCGAAAGAAACATTACTCAGTAACTGTTAACAGGTTCTGGACTTGGCACATAATCAACTAGATAGAATCAATCTTGCAACACTAGTTCCAAAGCAACTACAGTTCCTGGATCTATCTTGCAATTCAAGACTTTATGTTGATCCAAGACAATTTCAAGTATACAGGTAAGCAGTGAATTGTGACAAAATAATTATTGAATGAAAGATATACAGTACTTTGTTCTGTTATAATAAGAAAGTGTAACATATAGCAATTACCTGATAAAAATATGACAAAATGTAGTAACTTCTTAACATTCTCATACTTGTAGCCTGCTCTTGTGTAAATATTCTCTTTATTATAATTTGATTTTTTTTATTTATTTATTACTAAAACTGCATGCTCAAAATGTGATGTAATGGTGTCATCCAGATATTTTGTGCCATCTTCAGAACTCAACGACCTATGAGCCTTGTTGATGTGTCTGGTAATAACCGTACCAGTCTTCCATCTACACCTTATAATGAAGGAGGAAGTGATTTGGAACCTCCATGGAAAATTGGGTTTTCTGAAGCAGCAGGCCATAGAGAAAGGTAAATTCATTTTATAGTACAAATCTAAAAGTAGTAATTGAACAGAAAATAATGATCTATATTTAAATTATTTGTTGTTAATCATTATTTCTCCTGCTTATTACTGTTTGGAAACACCTCAGTAGTAAAACTTATAAAATAGTGCTGAAAAATGTTACCCACAGTTTACTTCTTTTTGACCATATGTAATCTTCTATTTCACATGAAAAGTTCTTGTCTGTGCAAGATTTGTTTTCACTTCATATCACAGTTGCAAAACTCACCAGTCAGCTAATACTTCATACTCTCTGATTAAGGAGATAAGTTATGCTACAGATCAGTGTTGTTCTGTGACATTAAACAACTAATAAGCAATTAGTGACATGAACTTATATTTGGAGCTATGCAAATACAACTTTTCAGTTATACTCTCAATTATTTATAGATGATGCATTTGAGTCACAGCCATATACAGCAGAAACTAATAGATCAATCTTGCTGATGCAAGTATTACATCAAGGTAAGATAGGAAGAATCAATGTAATTTTAAAATGTTAACAAGATTGGGGAATGAATTCCTTTGCAAATGCTGTGCAAGCAAATCTATAACAAGACAGTAGAGTGAACTTTTGTCTAATACATGTTGCTATGCCATTCTCCACTTGAGGAATTCAGGAAACGGCTGTATACATAAGTGTTTTGAAGTGTTGCTGAACAGGACATGTAAAGATTTGACAGGCCTAAATTTAAACCTCAGTCCTGATGTACTGGAGATTGTACAATGGATTTTAATTTTCTAATTATATGGCTGAACTAAATAGAGATTAAACTGATAAATGCACTGTTTTAAATTCAATAATAAACTGATAAACATCAAAATGATTTTGGTTAATTATTGAAGCACACTTTAAAAAATGACTGTACTCTCCATATTAAAATAATCCTCATAAGTAATCATCATTTAATGATGATGAGAGGTAAAAAACAGTACAAACTAAAGATTGATTATGTTTATAAGGTAAGGAAAGAATTGTTTGTTGAAGACATGAAATATAAATACCTTGGCATAATCTTTGATAACAAAATCAACTAGAAAAGACACATTGGTAAGGTGATAGGAAAAGGTTTCAGAATCCTTCACTTTCTGGAGAAAGTGATGAAGGGATGTACTAGATAAGTAATATAACTGTGTTACAAAATGCTGATCATATTATTGCTTGAACATGGTAGGGTAGTGTGGGAACCTCATTTTGGAGAGGATGCAAAGTAGGACGGCTAGGTTTGTCTCTGTAAGTTGTCACAGAACTCAATCAGTAAGAATATGATAAAGGAGTTGGAATGGGATTCATTGGAAGACAGGAGGAGGGTGAAGAGAGTAAGTTGTCACAGAACTCAATCAGTAAGAATATGATAAAGGAGTTGGAATGGGATTCATTGGAAGACAGGAGGAGGGTGAAGAGAGTCGTGGGAGTATACAAGGTTTTTATAGGTGATGAGGCAAGGAAAGATATTGATGGATGAGTTAGGAGAGGTGCATGGAAGGGAAAAGATGACCATGACCATAAACTGGCACTCGATTTCAGGCATAAGGGTGTGAGAAGATTTTCTTTTAAAGGTAAAGGGATCAGGGATTCTAACAAATTACTAAGAGAAATGATGAATAATTTACCATAAACCCTAGAAGAATTTAATGTTGAAATTAGTAGAGGGTAAAAATAGGTGGGTAGAGGAAAGGGCAAAATTGTCACTGGAGCAAGTGCTCCATTGAAATTAATTAAAATAAGGAGAATATTTAATGAAGTTATTATGAAATTTTAAAAAAAAACATACTACAACAGAAGATTTATGACTTTGGAAATGTGGTTAAAACAATATGGAATATTGTGAATAAGAAGTTATTAAAAAATAATAAAGTCAGTGAAGACATATTTATAGAGCCTTCTTTGGTGGAATGCAGTATCTATAATGCTGCTGTTTTTAATAAACACTTTCACCAGCAAGTTAATTTCCAAAAGTTTGATGACAGACACTGGATTTTATTGAAATGGGTTTTGAAGAAAATTATTAGAGTACTTTTATAGTTAGCAACATCAGAAGAAATCAGAAAAGTTATCACCTCTCTTGAAACACATTCTCAACTACCTACAAAGAGATTTTCAGTAAATTAATTAAATTCTGATCTACAGAATCAAGTATAATACTAACATATCTGTTTACTGTATTTCATGAGACTGTACTAGATAAGGTTGAGTGTGGTGCAGTTAAATACTCATAACTTTACAAAATGAGACAAGTGAATGTCATCAATTTACCATCTGATTTCATTACCAGATCCCTTCTTCAAGATGTTTAAAAAGATTGTGTTCAACAATGTTTGCAAAAAATTAAGTGGCAAAAATATTCTAACCAAATCACAATTCAGTTTTGGGAAGGGACATTCAACAGCTTAAGCTATGTTTGCGTTCACTGACAGTATTTTGGAAAGGTTAAATGGCTGTGGGAACATTTTGTGATTTGTCTAAATCATTTCAATCTGTTTATCATAAAATTGTTCCACAAACATTGTACAGTAATACCCCGCATAACGCGAGGCATATGTTCCACAAAAAATCGCGTTAAATGAAATTCGCGTATATCGGGGTTTACGATTAAACGTGGTCAAAAGTTAATGCAAAAAATACAAATCATTTCAATCAATCACTTTGATTCTAAGAACACTTTATGCAGTATTACATATTTATTTATTTTTTACAGAAAAATACATCTATTGCCTTTGGGTGGCATTTATAACACCCAACGCTGTTTTTTAATTGTTTGACACACGGTCAAAACACGGTCATCATCACTATCCATACTCTGCAATATGTCCACATCTGAATAAATTTTTGAAAGAGCTTTTGTATTCTGCTTGAAGATAAAAGCTCTATCTTCTACTTGTTCTTCCTCATTGTTTATGGCATTACATATTTTGTAACTCAATCAGATCTTCATTGCTGAGAGGTTTGTCGTGAGTTGCTACAAGTTCTTCAAGATCTTCTACCGTGACATCTTCAAGTTCAGGCCCCTCAATCATTGCAGCAATCTCTTCAAGCACTTTTCTGTGCATTTGGACAATTCTTCTAGGTGCTTCCACTACATCTGACCAAAGATTACGCCACATCCTGTTCATACAACTCTTTTTTAACTTTGTTCCAAGACTCGTCTATGTTGTGAATAGCCTTCATGATGTTGTATGACTTCCACCACTTTCACGTAGACTGTCTTCCTTCCCCATCAATTTCATGAAGTAGTTGGCTAAAAGTGCAGCGATGGTAATAAGCTTTGAAGTTTGCTACTGCTCCCTGGTCCATATGTTGTAATATTCACATAGTGTTTGGTGAAAGGAACTTCAAGTACACTTTCAAGTCTCTCAGCATGTCAAGTGTGGTTGGATGTCCTGGAGCATTGTCTAAGAGTAATATAGCTTTATGTTCAAGCCCTTTCCTGTCACAGTAGGATTTGACTGATGGGCAAAAACTATTAGAATACCAATCTTGAAAAACTTCCCGTGTAACACACACCTTTCTGTTGGACCGCCACACAACTGGTAAGCTTGTCTTGCCTGTACCTCGCATTGCACGGGGTGTTTCTGAATGGTAAGCCATTAAATGTATCAGTTTGAATTCACCAGTGGCATTACCACTAGGCAGAAGTGTTAGTCAATCTTTCGCAACTTTGAAACCGCTGGCTTGACGTTCTTCTTTAGAAATGAATGCTCGAGATGGCATTTTTTTCCAGTAAAGCCCGGTCTCATCAACATTGAAGATGAGACAAGCAGGAATTTTCTCTCATGCTACGAAATCTTGAAACTTGTATGGAAACTCAGCTGCAGCTTGAGTGTCCATGCTAGCGGCCTCACCTGATATCTGGATATTGTGAAGATTGGAACGCTGCTTGAACCAATGAAACCAGCCTCTGCTGGCAGCAAAAGTCATAGTGGAACTCCCTTCACCTTCTTCTGTCTTTCACATCTCATACAAAGATTTTGCTTTTGTGCATATGAGATCTTAACTCAGTGGTGTGTTCTTCTTATTTAAATCTTCAATCCAGACTGCTATCAACTTCTCCACTCTTTCTAGGATAGAAGATCTCGAATGAGAAAGTTTTTTTGCACTTATAGATATTGAACTTTCGCTCGAAAGCTTAATTTTTTTCCTGATTTTATAAATCGTTCTCACAGTCTCTGCCAACAATTGTTGCTTTGCATCCATTTTCCATTCTTCTTATTTCCTTCATCTTCAATTCCAAAGTTACGCTTTTACGCTACTTTTTTCTTCATAGGCGGCATTTTTAACTTAGTGTTAAATTATATATCTCCACCAAACTTTAAAACATGACTGCCAGCCGAGATAAGCAAATGGAAGAAACGAAATAAACGAGGGAATCCCCATAGAACAAGATCCTAGGATCTTCGATCAGAATTGTCAGAGAAAGCGGGGATTCCCACGACAGAAGAGAAGCTAATGACTACATTATGTACATACATATTCTTAAGTAAGCAATTCGCGTAATACGAGGGATATTAATGCGAAATTTGAGATTCGCGCTTAAGCAAAGCCACTGTATTGTGTAATAGATGCCATTGGTAATAAATAGCAGTAAAGTTATCACTCGAACATTCTCATATCGTAATAAATGAATTGGGATTCATCACATGTGGAATAGCTCATAACTGATATTGGATCATCTATTATTTTTTATCTGCATAAATGTTCCAACTTGTGTTAGAGCCAGAAAATCAAAGGATAAAATATTCAGAAATTAGAAGCTAGTAATCAGAATGACAAGTGGGGTTAGCAGCATAACTTCCTGTCAATAGGTGTTCAAGAATTTAGGTACCCGTAAACCGAGGATACTTTGTGGCAGCAGGGGAAACTTGGGACACCTACATTTCACAAGTATTTTAAATCTCCCACTCTCATGAGGTGCGAAATATAATATCTGTGTAGTGGTAAATTGAAGTGTTATTGTGTGCTGCCATCTATCGGCCACTGATTTTCCACCTTTTGTGAAATGCAGACATTGATTGTTTGGTGACGATTGCCGAAATTCTGGGTAGTGTTGTAAACTTTCTCATCACGAAGAAGAACTACAGGAAGATGTGCAAAATACAGCTTGTCAAGTAGTGTATGGTTTGACTGTCAATGTTTTGAAGATTGGTTTTTTCAATTACTCCTACCAATTTTGAAGCGCCAATCTGAAACAAAGGTACTTATCGATGATAATTTAATTTCTCACATAAACATTGAAGTTGTCTGAAGAGAATAATATAAAATTCATCACCCTGCCTCTGAACACCAACCATATACTGCAACCGCTTGGTGTTGTCTTCTTTGCACTAATGAAATGAATCTGGTGGATAATTCTCGATAAGTGGAAGGAGAGTGGAGGAGAGGTGGCCAATGCAGCTCTGTACCAAAAGACCAGTTTCCGCCACTGCTTAAAAAACTCTAGGAAAGCCTGATATCCAGTGCAAACAATTTGAAAGCAGGCTTCCAGAAATGTGGTATTCATCCTTTAAATGGTCAGGAAGTTCTTGTGAGGTATGCTATCATCCAAAATGCAATGCTTGCCGGATCGACAGGTGGTAGGAAAGTTCTGCACTTGTTGGAGAGAGTGATGAGGGGATGTACGGGAGAAGTAAAGGAATTGGGTTATAAAACTTTGGTCAGACCATTGCTCAAATATGGTAGTGTAGTATGGGACCCTCATTTTACATATCAAATACAGGAGTTGGAGAGGGTGCAAAAAAGGGCTGCTAGATTTGTTTCTGGAAATTATCACAGAATGCAATCAGTGACGGATATGATAAAGGAGCTGGAATGGGATTCATTGCAAGACAGGAGGAGGATGAGGAGGGTCATGGGAGTGTACAGGGCATATACTGGTGATGAGGCATGGAAATATATTGCAATATGTATGAAAAGTAGAGCATGGAAGGGAAAAGATGACCATGACCACAAGCAGGCACTCATTTTCAGGGTGTGGGAAGATTCTCTTTTTTAGGTAAGGATGTCAGGGATTGGAATGAATTACCAAGAGAAATGATGAATAATTTACCGAAAACTTTGAAAGAATTTAAAAATAAAATTTGTAGAGGGCAAATGTAGGTGGGTGCAGGATAGGGAGAAGATGGGTGTGTAGGGAAATTGCCACCGGAGCCTGTGCTCCATTGCAATTAAATTAAATAATTAATCACAGCACTAATCAGTAATTCCTTCATGGAGCACATCTCTGAAAAATGAACTGAAGTCACACAATTTCTTCGATTGGTTAAGAGGAAGAAAGTTAACTTCTCAGTGGGTCAAAGTATTTCTGCTGAGGCATTTCATACACAGGTCATGCAACCTAAGCAGAACCTTCATATGAATCTCCATCGACCTAAAATTCAAAGATGACCATGCCAAAGGTTTTTTTTTGCAATGGATATATGTGCTCTTGAACTATGAAGGTGAAATATTCCCCAGGAAGATCACAGAAAAGGTATATTTGGCCTCTGCCTTGCAAAAAGTGTGGAAGCAAGTGGAAGTGGCCAGAAAGAGAGGATCTTCTGGAATATCCTGCCGATGAAGTGGTACAAGTAATCAATCCTCCTCAGCAAGAGGTTCATCGAAATATTTTTATTGTAAAAGAACTGGGATTGTACTACAGCTAAAAATAGAATGTTCAGTTATTTTCAGATTTGTATTCTTTTTTAAAAAAATTCGTCACAGCTCTCAGACTTTTGCCACTCATAATTTTGCCACTTTAATTCTGTATTTGAAGCTTTATATATAAAAAAAATTATGTTAAATATGCTCAAAATATGATACCAAATAACATGTTTCTGATCTTACTTCGGTAACAATCATTTTAAAATTAATTTTAATAATAAAAAAACTGTCCTGTCCCAAAGTTTCCAACTCTGTTTGTTACATTTTCAGGGTTAAATGGCTAAGCCGATCTTGGTGCAACTAGACAAAGAGATACTATTTGCCATTAGGAAGGTCATAGGTTACTTTTTTTTCTGTATAAGTAATATATTATGGCATGGAATTTTGAAAACTAACTGAACAGTCATAGACAGATGAATAGCATGTGTAAATTGCTGTAATGATCTTTATGAGAGCGATGTGGTGGCTCAGTGGTTAAGGCGCTTGTTTTCAAAAGTTCTGCATCAGTTCCCAGGTTTAAATGTCACAATTTTTAAGATTTGTATTTGATCATATGAACCATGCCTGGATGTTATGTTGAACAAATTTCACGTTAAACTGTTGGTCTGGCCATGACAGAGGCCGAAGGTGTGGCAAAACAAAACTCTGTGCTTTAGTCAATCAAACAATCCTACAGTACCATCCCATTAAATTTTTAATGCTATATTGGTAACTCAGGTATTTTTTCTCTGACAGTTAGTTTTTCTATAATCTACACTAAAAAATATAATAAATGTGAAAGCTACTATTTCTCTGTCTGTTTTTTATGTTTGACAACTAATTGGCTATACTGATATTTTTGAAAGTTGACAAGGAAATACTTTGTTTCATTAGGGAGGATGCAGAATACTTTTATCAGGATAAATAACTTTTTTTTCATTAAATTTTGAAAACTGACTGAGTTGTGCCAAACAGACGGATAGCATATATAAGTCAGTAATGTTATATCAGTTGCCCAGGCTGAGTTTCTCTGGCAGTTTATTAGTGTATGATCTGGTCATAAATTTTGTTTGCAGACAAAATGTATTTTAAACTATAGATGTTAATTTTTGCTGCATCGGAATATTATTTTAAATCTACCTAAAATTTCCTGGCATCAATATAGTTTCTCTTCTTTTTTGATGTGCCTCTCAGAGCACAAGCAGCTGAAGTTATTAGAAACTAAATTCTGATGCTCATGCTGAAGAAAAAAGACAAAGAATAGCTAAAAGACAGCTGCATGTAGTTAACCACCCTCTTTAGTTTTTTCTATTTTTTAAATATGTTGTAAATTAATTATCTTCATGAGATATTTTCGATGGTAGAATGATATGACGATGGCTTCTCCTTCAAATGACTGTGTTTTTTGGGATAATTTTTACGTAACTTACATCTTTCTACAATTGATTCTAACAATAAAATTCTAAGTCCATGTGTATGAAGTCACATGTAACAGCTAGTTACTCTATAATAGTGCATGTTTTCATATATTCATCTGTTATGTGTTGTAAATACTACTCTGAAAGTTGACTCCTTTTCACTTTCGATGGAGTCAATCTCTTTTACTGATCTCTTTGTAAAGTGACTATATTGTATTGTATGATATAATACAAGGGCGGTTAAAAAAAGATCTCCAATGATGCTCCAGTGACAATGCTAGGTGAAATCCGACAACAATGCCTTGTTCCTTGGCTCTCCCACAGGTTCAAGCTCAATCAGATGATCAGTTGCTGCTTGACAGCCGTCCATGATGGAGGAGCCACTTACCTCACCCACCAGGTGTAAACTGCACTCAGCGATCTGATTTTTGAACACGAAAATCATTACACCGGCAGAAATCCGTCGTCAGTTAGTTGAAGTGTATGGTCATTAAAAATGCATGGAAGTGGTGCCGGCAGTTTTCTGCCAGTAGTTTTCTGCTGGTCGCAGCAACGTCCATGACAAGGAGCGGCCTGAAAGACTGAGCATGTCCGACGAAACAGTGATCAAAATTGATGAGATGGTGCTCAGTAACTGAAGGATAATTCTTGATGAGATAACCGAGAGACTTATGGAGAGTGTGGCAAAATCTCCATACGTACAACTATTTCAGAAACTCTAGGATACAGTAAAGTGTTCGCCAGGTGGGTTCCCAGACAGCTCACTGACAAACACAAAAGAAAGCACATTGAATGTGCCAAAGAATTTGTTTGCTGCTTTGAAGAGGAAGGGAAAGACTTCCTGGATTTGATAGTGACAGGGGACAAAACCTGGGTGCATCATTACATTCCTGAAATGAAGGAACAGTCCAAACAATGGTGTCACCCATCTTTGCTGAAGCCCAAAAAGTTCAAGAAAGAGAAGTCAGCCAGTAAGGTTATGGCGATTGTTTTTTTGGGACCATACGGGGGTAGTGTTGGTGGTTTTCATGCCAAATGGAACAACAATTAACTCGGACCACTACAGCAAAACTCTAAAGGAACTACGGTGGGCTATCCAGAACAAAAGAAGAGGAATGCTCAGGAAGGGAGTGTCTTTGCACCATGACAACTCGTGTCCACATATCTCACATCAAATGACCTCCCTCATTGAACAATTTGGTTGGGATCTCATTGAACATCCCCCTCTATAGCCTGGAAATTGGCCAAAGCAACTATCACATGTTTCCCGCACTTAAAAAACACCTGGGAGGCCAGAAGTTCTGGACAGATGAGGAAGTGCAGGTCGCAGTCATTCAATTTCTTCATGACGCAGTGGGAGACTGGTTTAACAATGGGATCAAAAAGCTCATGCCACAGATGCAGAAGGGTCATCAAACAGAAAGGTGATTACATAGAAAAAAAAAGCTAAAACTTCAAGCTTTCCAACAATGTATCACAAGTGGTGAATAAATGTGATTTTCTATATAAAAAAATAGGAGACCTTATTTTTTGAACCACCCTCATATATTGTATCAGTTGCTTTACTCTTATTAAAATGATTCTTCTGAGTGTGATCCGGTGACTTTATACTATTGGGGTATCTGTTCCTATATACTGGGATAGCTGAAAGGGTTGTAATCTCCACTTACAATTAAGATAACAGTAACTTATTTATTATAAAAAATTGGGACACAGAACTCATTTCTGACCGAAACTGTGTTGAAAAATCGTATTTGTACTAAAATATTAATCTATCCTTATTTCATATGCATGATCTATGCCAAATCCTTATGTTTCGCTGAACCCACGATGACCTAATTTTTCCAGATTTTATTATTTTTGTTGTTGTTAAAAGTTCGGTTAAATATTCTAAATGAGCAATGATATCTGTTTTGAAACTTTTGACTAATATACTGAGTGACCTTCAGCATTGACTTTTTACTTCATATATCACCACTGTTGTGGTGAAAGTATTCAAACAGATTGATGACCGTCTTATAAACCTTGCATAAAGTTCTGTAGGTACGGTATCCGATTCTAAATAGCACATCCATGATTGCAATTAACCTTGATATTTTGCCAGCATGCCTGCTGAACATTATGTTGTTACACCCTATGGTACTTCCCACAGTCATAGAAAACTTAAATTTGGTACACACAAAAAGTTTTACCTCTGAATTTTAAGAAATGTTAAATTTTACTTCCTTCCTCTCCTTACTTTGGAAGTTAGTGAAGTTCACATATTTTATCAACTATAACACCTTAGCACCATAATTGCACTATACTTCCCATGGTCCTAGAAATAAGTAGGACCTGTTTGAACACATATTTGATTTGACTTCCAAATCATGAGTTTGAGAATTACTTATGGTGGCAGTAAAATCTAGGGCAGTTGGCATTGCTCACACAGGATGCATACCAATTGTTTGCCGAGAGTAAGGGTACTTTTGTAACAAACACATGAATATTATGTCTTCAATTGTGGAATATTTTCATACACAAATTATCAGATGCGACTGTTACATTTGAATGACAACTCAGAATAAGCACTCAACTTAAAAAAGGATATGAGATCCCACAAAAACAGTTTTTTAAATAATAGCACAAGTCTTGTGGTTCTTTGGAGACAAAAAGTTATGAGTCTTCTCCTGAGCCTAGTTTGTATTTTACAATGTATATTCACTTCACATTGTGTAACAGAATGGTTTCTCTCGGCGTTATAGATCGTTGATTTAAAATTATAAAAATTCTGGTGACTTGTCCATTATGCATGTTTTAGGAAACCTGTATAATGACTAAATGTGTTGCTTTATCAATCCTTACACAAAGGCAAGATTTCTCTTGCACATCTTTTGGGTTTGTCAAGCCTTATAATACATCATGTATATTAAGCCTTTTATTTTGGTAAAACTTATGACATACGTAACAGCCAAGTTGCCAGAATGTTTTTATTTTATTTTAAATCAATGATCTATAACACTGAGATAAACATTCTGTTTCAGAATGTGAAGCGAATATACACTGTAAAGTATATACTTGGCTCAGAGAAGATCTCAACAATTTCTGTCAATAAAAAACACAAGACTTGGTATAGTTTGTTTTTGTAGGATTAAATTATTCTACTCCGCACTAGCTTGTTTCTGAAAACAGGAATAGTTTCATTGTTATCTATTCTCAGACCTACTTTCCATCTATATGACATTCCAATCCATTGCACCATTTTTACAATTCATGTAATTCTTTTATTGACTCTCTACATATTTAGTGTAGATATTAAATATTTCTTAATGGAATGCACTTCACTCATCTCTTTAAGCTCTTGTGGTGTGACACTTTCTTAAACAGATTAATTATTTAGTAAAATATGCCATTAACGATTTTAATTTTTTTTTTCCTCTCTTTATTTCAATACTGATTTCTTTCTATTTGTCATATACTATGGAGCAATATTCAAAAGCAACTGGCACTTTACCAAACAGTTTGGACCACTTGTAACCACACAACAATTTTCTGCCTTTAATTTAAGCACTTATGGTACTTTTCTATTGTATACATTGTTCATTTTGAAACTGTGATTTTCCAAACATGATCCATCCCTAAGAAATATTGAAAAAATGCTGACACGTTGCAGTTTCGTGGGTCGTCAACTCTCACCAGTTATCACAATGTTTTACTTTAAAATTCTTACACTGGGAAATAATGTGTATTGTCTAAACTCTTACTGCAAGTTTGTTTTAAAGATATGACTCACTTGTACAACTGCTTATCAGTTCCCAACTTAGAACATTCAGAAATTTAACTACTGAATTAATAAACACTCATTTCACAAAATTAGTTTTAATTCAATTTTACTACAACATCATCACATTTGCGCTTTAACAACTTATAAACACAGATTTCGCTTCAAAACCAATTGCACTACACCACGTTCGGCATCTGATTGTCTGCTTTATGCCTACTGCTAAGCACACCGTGTACTTTCTGGGGTTCACATTTCCCTTGCTATAGGCATCGTGCCAGTGATGTCACGAACCAGCCATTTGAAGTGCCAATGTTTTCAAATCTCCCATGCTTGCTTACTACAAAGGAACACAAAGAGGTTCCGCTAATGACTCCATTATTCTTCCAAAAGTTATGTTGCATATTAGTGCTACTCTTTGTAAAGAATACCATGCTGAAAATATTCTTTTTGTTATTAATTTATACTTAATATACTTGAAGCCAAATCTCCCAGCTGCAATCTCTATATTCAGCTACCTCTGCATTTCATGATTGTTGATCTTAAATTCTTACACTGATTCAGCTATTCCCATGGTAACTTATTCCAGCCCTTACTATCAAATGAAAATTTTAGCTTCTCTCCTTATGTCTGAAATAAATATTTTCCCTTCCATATTCTGTTTTCAACACTTCTACCAATATCAATCCAACATTCATTGCGGTTTACACCTGACATACAACATTCTCTGCACCGAGTTCCTGTCATTCAATGATTCTCAACCCACCTTCTTTATCATATCAATTACTTAATTGTATTCTAAAGTAATTTCTACAAGTTAATTTATCTGTCATCCTTGCACCATACTCAACTCCAGTATTTTATTTCTGTAATGTGGGTCCACGCTATCCCACTAAATCAATTGTCGGACCAAGCGTTTGTATCCTAATTCCACATTACATCCTCTCAGCACCCTCTCAAATAAATACACACTTTTGCAACCAATCACTATCACCTGTCCAATTGAATTTATTATAAGACATTATTCCAAGGTTTTAACATTTCATGTTTTCAACAAGCAACTCCTCCTTCACCCTATAATCTTACAAAACCTTTATTTTTCTATATTTTACCTAACAAGTTGACTCTTTTTTTAATTTATCTTCATTCCACATTAGTCTACTCAGTTAGTGCCAGATCTAGGAGGGGACAAACTGAGGCAGTTGCCCTGGGTGGCAACTTAAGAGGGGCAGCAAATATATAATTTTTTTTTTTTTTTAGCTCTGCTACTACCCTGGGGGATGCACAATCAAAGCAACAATCACGACATTACTAGTCAGGTTGGCAGCAATGGGAGCCCAACTCAAAAAATTCCTAGATCTGCCACTGTCTAGATATCTTGTCCAGATCTTCGTGTAGTTTTTTACAGCTATTTCCCATGTTAATTTTATTGTATAATAATTCATCTTTGAACAGTCATATCTCTTATTATAAACCATTTACATCATTCATAACAAAACTGAACATAAACTGTCATAATATGATATCTTGTTGCTCATCTATTTAACTTCTGTCTCTTTTGATTCTGCTTCTTGACTTTTATGAACTCCCACAGTCATCACAAACATTTTTTTTATGCACATTCGTGGTATGACTGATTCCTGGGAAAGATCCCCCTTGTAAATTTTGTCCAAAATATTTTATGTGTAGCTTACCAACTGAGATTCACATGAATATTGTCTACATAATACATGCTGCTGATTTATAAACCATGATCTTACCTTTTATACATTTCTGATGTGATTGCACATCAAGGTCATCAGCTAACTTGTTCACTTGCACTACATATAAAACTAAAAATTGTTTATTTACTGTGTTCATCATAATTTGTGTTGTTGTAAACCTCCTGCTTCACCTTTGATGTTAATTGATGAGCTTACTGCCTTTGTAACCTTTTCTAAGCTCAGTGACAATATGAATGTAAATTAAAATGGTACAAGCCAAGATGAAAACAAACATGGCAGGACTTTCATTGTGGATTCCTTTTCTATTTGTCCTATTTGCTACTTGTTTCATTCCTCGTCTAAGTAATTAAGGGATTATCTGCAATATTATAAAATGTGATCATCTTGTCTTACAGTCCTCTTAACCTCAACTCTACTCATCCTTCTTTCCAATCCAAATTCAGGCCCTCCTTGTGTTAGATACAAGCTTAATTGTTTGTCGTAAAATTAACATCAGAAATGTTTCCAACATCCTATCTGACAAAATAATCATTGTTAATAAGGAAGTATACATAAATTAACCCTATCTCTTGCCACAGATGCAGGCAGGAGAGCCAGGACAAACAAAAAAAACATGAACACACTTCACAATATTTTAATTACCGGTACTCTCTCTTAGACATGTTAGAGGTGAAACATATGGCAAGGGAACCAGGTGTGCGTGCATACAGTGAATACATGAATCTGCATGCTGCTAGAGCCCACTCATCTATTCAGCATGTCGCGGTTATGCTGGAGGTTCAGTTACAATACTTACAGTGAACCTTTAAAGCTCCGCGCACTCACTAGATTCTGGTTCTTTCTCTGATGGCCGCCAACCGATATTAAGTCGGTAAATGAAATAAAAATGCACCTTCTTATTTGAAACACATGCATTTAATAGTTAATAAGATAGTCTCGCTCCAACTCCCAACCTTTATGAAAGTTCGATATCGATACTTCGATCCTTTAAGATTACAGGTAATGCCTCCGATAAATTTAGACTGAATAACACGCACTCTTTTCATTCATACAACACCCTTAGTAGTTCTCAGAACAGGCCTATGGCTCACCACGAAACAATTCATATAAAATTCTGCAAATACTTTCTTCATTAATAAAGTTCCTTCATATCACCAAAGAAACCACCTTCTACAAAATTAATTCTTTATCATAATGAACACGCGTTCTCGTCGACTCGACTGACCGTTCACTTTCACGACAGAACTCTCCTACTCCATGGCCAACGGCAGACTGCCCGACCAGAAGCCTAGGTGCGTCTTTCTCCCAAGCGCACCATGCTTCCGAATTTGGGGTTTACACCCCCGAGTTCATGGACCCGGCAGATGCTGACGTCACTAGATGACGACCAGTTTCAACCCATGCTTCAACTGGGTTCTACCTCCCTAAACCCACGGACTTGGCGGATGCTGATGTCACTAGACAACCACGCAAACCGCCAATATTTAAAACTTCTCAAATTATCTTCCAAAGTAATGGGGAAATGCCATTAACCCGTTACAAGCAGCAGTTCATGTAGTTGAATAAGATTACAAGTTGATACCAGGAACTGCCTAATCTCATGATAAGCTAATTCTCCTTCTATTTCTTTTGTTCCATCTCTTTTGAATAATCACTTTTTTTCATTTTTACCCTTCTCTTCCTGTGCCTGAACTGGAAGTGCAACTTAATAATATTTGTTTTTTCTTGTTTTAAATTTTGATTTAATTTTAGTTATTTATTTATTAATTTGGGTATATTCTCTTCTATAATTGAAGAAAACTTCTTTAAAATTTCTAGTATTTCATCCACATTTAAAAACTTTTTTAAAAAATAATCAAATATAAGTAGTGATTTCTATATATTGTAACAAAAATAAATAATACCGGTACTCCAAATATTTTGCTGATACATGAATTGTTTTATTATTTGTAAGGCTGACAATATTATTATTAATAAATAATTATTTATACTGACTAACCAGAAATTGATAAATAAAAATGATGATTAAAACCTGATGGTAGCAATAAATAGTTATTTTGGCAATAATTATTTTTATCTTTTGATTGCAGACTTTACATTAGCCAAATTAGACTTCCAGCATTTTGTAATACAGAAGGGTTGTTTGGAATGTTTGATGGAGGTAATAATAATGATTTACCCAACATTCTCACAAAGTCAGTTCCAAGGATTCTGCTTGAAGAAAGAACTGTTAAAGAAACTGCAAATGAATACATGAAGTATACTATATTGTCAGCACACAGGTATGGAACCTGGATTATCTGCCTATACTGTTTATAGCAATGATTTATTTAGCTGCATATCCACTATCTAATTTTATGATAAGTTGCATTTGTTAAACAAAATTAACATTCAGCTTTTATCTCAACAGGGAACTAAAAGAGAAGGGTCAGAAATATGGTGTTTGTGCAACACTTTGCCATATTACAAGAATGAGACCAACCTCTAATCCAATAGGAAATGGCTTCATCCCAAACAATCCTCGATATATTTTGAGAGTGGCAAGCGTTGGAGAAGCAAAAGCGGTACTGTGCAGACAATCTGAAGGAATTGTTCTTGCACAAAAAGAAAAAAGTAAGGCTGGAAATAATCCTCATGTAAGTGATTTTGTTATTTTAAATCTGTAAAAAATTATAATAACTCTGTGGTCCTCAGATACAAACTTCGAGATTCTTTTAAGTCATTTAAATATTTCTTCCCAAGTTTAGAATGCACTATGAATTACCTACGGTGTGAAATCCAGTATGCTCAAATATTCATCAACACACATTACATAGAACAGTTCTTCTGAAAACAGTGCTCCTCTTCCTACATTGTTTTCACTATAAACCATATATTTAGATCATTTATATATTTGTTGCACGCAAAAGAAAACTATACAATGATGTATTTTTTCACTAGCAACCCTATCTACACATCTAGTGCTTAAAATTTCAACTACTGTTAGCTAACATGGCAGTTACTAAAATACTAGACCCTCCTAAACTATGTAGAGAGGAACTGCCTAATCATTACAAATACTTCCCAATTCACAGTCTCAGCTAATTCCTTTACCTCCCTGGCTGTTTCCATAGAACCAGAAACTTTATTTTCACAACCTCCCTCTTTGTTGCATTGGGGTACTGCTGCTGCTGATTTGTACAGAACTAGGACTTTTGTATGGGTTTTAAAACTTACATTTTAAATATGACCAACAGTACAACCATAAAATTAATGATTAAGTTACATTATATTGTAAATTGCAAGGAGTAATCACTATTCATAATTGGTGAAGTGAGCTCTGGTTGCATGTGTGAACTGCTGTGCACTAAGCTGGAAATAACTTCGTCAATAGCTCAGTTTTACCATATAAATTAGTTTAAAGCTTTCAATTATAAAGTAAATAGTTAAGATTATTGATAGTGAGGTGAAATATTAACATTTTCGCTCAGTAATAGAGCTTTGAAAATTCCATATTTGTAGTGGCTAATACTTATTTCTTTTTCGCTAGTTTTTTTATTTAGAAATTAGCTGAAAGCTTGATAGTTTAAATACAGCAAATTGTAATTAAATTTTTAAATATATCTAATTTAATATTTCAAATTTCTTGCATAATTAAAAAAATAAGTGTCATAGATTCGGATTGTTGTAGATTGTTAATAAAACATATTTAGACTTATTTCTGTCTGAGAAATAACAATTTGTCATTTTCATTACCGGTAGTATTAAAGCATAAACATACAGAATACATATTTGTAATACAGCAAATAAATATAATAAATAACAGTAAATATCTAACTTCTAATTCAATGGTAGCAATCCTTAAAAAAATTGATTGTAGATGTAACTTCATAAATCATAAGATTTATGTACTGATTATTTCAGTCTTAAATACAATAGTTTCTTAATTACTTATTTTGGTCTTAAATGTAAAGGTTTCCTATTAACTTATTTCCAAAAATATTAAAATAGCAACTTCTTAGTAAAAATAATTTTGATCTACATAATAATTACAGTAACTTGATTGAGGAATAAAGCTCTTATCCAATTAATAAAAACTTTACTAGACTACTTCATCAAATAAATTTCAGATTTATTTAGAAGGTGCTAGAAGTATTTGGGAAAAGTGGAAAGTGTGGCACCTGTTGCAGACATGTGACAATGGGAGTGGATTGTTGTTGGTGTAAGAAGTGGTTTCATTGGGCATGTAGAGAAGAAGAAATGTGGGAAATAAATTAGGCTCTCTCATGGTTTTGTCCACTTTGTCTTAGGGGTGAAAGGATGAGGGAGATAGGTGAAATGATTAGGGAGTTGCATGAAAGGGTCAGGGTTCTTGAGGCTTGTCCTATGGAGGCTCAGCCTGTGGAGGTGTGGCCTGTGGTGGCTCCACCTGTGAAGGCGCAGGATGTGGAGACGTGGTCTGTGGGTACTCAGCCTGTGGAGGTGTGGCCTGTCGATGCTCAGCTTGTGGAGACTCAGCCTTTTGAGACTCGTGCTATAGAAGCAAAAAGTAGAGATAGTGGGTTGGAGGAAATTGAGAAGGATGGGTGGGTGCTGGTAAGAGAGGAGAAATATGGTTAAGAGGATGAAGGAGCCAGATACTTCAGAAATTTTAGAGAAAAATGGGTTTGACCTGTTGGCAGAATCAGGAGGATGTATTATTTTTGTTCTTCATTTCTTTCATATTTAATGTTTTGCCAAACTTTTCTCATTATTAAAAATAAGTAAATGTTTCTTTCTTCTTAATATAGCTTTAATTCAACTCCAAACCTCTTACAGTGACTACCTCCAACACCAGCAGAAACTGAACACTAATTAAATTAATATTGGACTTCGGAATATTTACATAATCATTTGCGGACATTTGATTCTTAATTCATCATCACGAATCAACTCAGTCTGTCTTAGCAACCAATACACATCATAAACAACAATAGCACAAAACAAAACCTCAAAAAATCTATACATAAATAAGCTTGCGTAAACATAGATTACATTTATAAATAAATGATATGTGAGGAGAAGAGCTTTATGTAGAAGTAGGAGCAGGTAACATACATCAGGCCATAGGAATAAGGGTTTACAAGGTAAGAATTGTAAAAAAAAGGGTTCTGCTGCTAGATAGTAGCTTGGAGAGGTATATGCCTTCTTCTTCATGATCAGTGTGCCACAGGTTACCAAGTCATAAGTTTTTTCAAACCTAGTGTAAAATTAGGTCAGGTAGTTGAGGATACAGGTTCACATTGTAGGAGTTTCACTAAGGATGATAGAGTAGTGATACTGGGAGGTGCACGGAATTGTGTTGATAGAAATGTGAGTTATAGTATAGACAGTGACCTGAGGAAGGTGGTGAAGGAGGTGCAGCATATCAGGTTGGGCTCATATAGGTCCTAATTCACCATGGCCAGACACAATTGAACTATGCTGTGAGACAGGTAAATGTGGAAATGGAAGTGCTGCTTGAGAAAGGCATTAGTTCTTTCTTGGAGCTTATCTCTGTGAACACCATAGGTAGGTGGGATTTCATTAGGCATGGCCTATATCTAAATAGAAGGGGTAAGGGGTTACTTTCTGAGTTGTTAGCTGAAGCTGTGAGGGAGCCCATTTCCAATGATAATGGGATCAGGACTATGCCTTTTTTAGGTTAGGGGCTGCTGGTGAATGGATGGAAATAGATGATCAAAGTGATAGTGATTGTTGATCCAGGATGGGAAAGATCACAGTTGTTAAAGAAATAGATGAAGTTGCTGAAACAATAACTGACTGGTGTAGAAATGGGAAGGGGGAGGTTAATGCTGAAAATATAAAGCAAGTAGTGAGGGTGTTTCTGGTGAACTGTAGAAGTATAATGAACAAAGTAATAGAAATTTGAAAACTTTATAGAGATACACCAACCACAAGTAATAATAGGGGTAGAGTCTTGGTTACAAGAGTAAGTTCTAGACAGTGAGGTTTTTCCCAATAGTTACAGAGTGAACCACAGAGATAGATGAACAACTGGATACTAGTTAGCAAATACTACAAAAGTTCACTGGTGTTCATAGACCATGACCATGAGTTATTTTGTGTAGATTTCTTGGATAGTAAAAAAAAAAAAAAAAAATCATGGTATTTGCTGCTTACTGCAGGGGAAGAATGACAGATGAAAATGAGGCTCTTGGGGACATATTAAATTCATAGTCAGATTTCAGAGATGAGAAATAGAATGGTCATTATTGGTGGAGATTTAAATTTACCAGGTGTAAACTGGATAGGAAACAAGAGGACAGAGATTTGCAAATACCTTAATAATGGATGGAGGATTTACACAAGTGGTAGGGGGACAAAATATTTTGGTGATATGCCTAATAAAGCCTGATGATAATCTTATGGGGTATCTAGTAACTGAAGAAATAAGTAATCATGAAGCAGTTATGATGGATATTAGAGGATTCAGTAAAAAGACAGATTTTGAAGATATGTTTCAGAGATCATTTCAGCAAATGGAAGGAAGGCACAAGTATGGTAGAGTCCAGGTGGGAAGAGTTCAAGGGGGAATAAATATTTATTCCAAAACAGAAAATAAATAGAAGTAGAGAACCTGTTTACTATAATATGGAGGAGGGGAGGTTAAAAAAGGTAGGTAGGAAGACAACACAACAAAGTTAACTCTTTCCTACCGGCTATTGGAAATAAAGGGAAATTTATAATTTCAATTATATATTTGGATAAAGATCCTTGAAATTAAACAAAAATATATTTTCAATTTTTTTTTTTTGGAACTCTAAGTGCTAATTACTAAGCTGGTACTTATAAGTACCGTCAGGGACTTTGTGTATCGCAGGATGTACAGAAATAGCAACTGAAATCAATTATGTTCATATTGGTATGAAATGTTCGCCTCGTGATATTCAACAAACCAATTCCTTTTGCTCATTCAGACACAAACAGACATTGCAGTGGAACTTTTGGAATGATGTTTTGACTGTATCTTCTTCATACTACATACTTCATATCACGATCTGATTTTTGCAAATTAGGGACAGTGTATACCTCTGTTTCACAATCTTACATCTCTCATTGTGGTATAGTATGACTTGCATTGTTTGAATGGATAAGGGCATGGTGAAATATCTGTAGATGACTTTTCTTCTTACCGATATCATTCGTAGTCATCATACCCTATGCAATGGATCTTCTGAAATTTTTTACAGACTTTTTTCAAATATCAGACCATTTATGTTATAGGCATTGACAAATACAATATCCAGAATTCCCAAAAACAATCTGTGCCATGATTTTGGTAATTTTCTGTCAGCATTGCACAAAGCCATTAGCTGATGAGCAATATCAACCCCACACATAAATGTATTGTAGTCCCTGACGACTCCTGAGCATAAAATTGTCGACTTCAATCCATCTTTTTATTTGCATCTAACCAGTGGTGTAACAACAGGGTGGCAGGATGGGCAAAAAGCCATGGGACCCACTGCCGGAGGGGGCCTGATGACCAGCCAGAGAGGCCCTCTGGCCCAAGATCCACCAGGTCACCAATCCAACCTGAGAGAGGGCCCATCTGTTGAAATTGCCATGGACCCCAACCAGTGTAGAGAAGTTTCCCCGCTGCCATGAAAATTTGATACTAAATGTATGATCGTTTTATCCATCCAATTCAAGTAGCCAATATCTAGGTTTGAAAATTTATGGTCACAGTCTCCTCTTTTTAGTATGCCATCAGCAGATTGTTAGACAGTCCCTTGCAGTAGGGTCTGATTCTCCCACAGAGAAAAGTTGTTTCAGTTTTTTAATAATGAAACAGATGAAAAATAATTATAAAACTAGATAACATCGTCATTGCTCCATTATTTTCAGCCAATTCTAAGACCATTCTTTGACCTAATGAGTAATCTGAGAACTTTACAGTAATTTCTTCATTTTTGTCTTGATAAATTGTAAACTTCTAAGAGAAGAGCTTCAATCAGAGCATATTTCTTAAAAATATCCATTTGAAAATATCTAAAACAATGATAAAACCAATTATATACTTGCTAAATCTATTGACCAATAATTTGTATAAAACTACCCAGAAGTCCCTGACAGTACTTATAACTCCTCGTTGATTTTTCTCAATTATTTAGCAAAGAAACTAGAACAATATATTTTATAGGTAAAACACATATGGTTAAATGTTCAAACTAAAAAGTAATAACAGAAATTGACACTTACCAAGTAAATTATCATCTTAAAATGCATTGTAATGTAGCACTTGTTACTCTGGTCAATATGCTGTCAAGCCCCAAATTAAAAAATTAATTTCTTGGCAATTTCGTGCAGAATTTAAAAATAAATGTTTTCATTGTCTGACCTAATCATACAAAAATAGAGCAACAGGCTTAAAAATGCAGTGGCCACTGGTATTGTCAAATTATATGGTGGTAAACATAATGGTACTTATAAGTACCGTCAGGGAGGAAAGGGTTATTTAAAACAACTAAAAAAGGACTTAATAATAGCTAAGAAGGTTGCTAAAGATGGGCTTATGAAGAGTATTGTCAATGAATGGGGACCATTAACTAATGCATCTAGAAATTTCTCTGCCTATGTTAGAAAACAATGAGGGGAAGTGAGGGTGTTGACAAACTTTTATATAAGTATGGAGAAGAAGTTACTGAGGATTTGAAAAAGGCAAAGATTTGAAGTAAGTGGTTTAGTGAGACCATTAGAGACAATGAATCTGAAACGGGAGTATCTAAATCATATAACGAGCTTAACAACACAATTAAAAATGAGCAGACCAAAAAATTTGAACTTCCTGCTGAGGATATCATGAAGAAACTAACAAAGCTGATAAAGCATAAAGTGGCTGGTCTAGATAACATTACTAGAGATCTCTTAAATATAGCAGGATGTGACATTGTTCCATATGTTGAAATATTATTTAAATTGAATCTGGATGCTTCCTGCTTACTAGAGGACTGGAAAAATGATAGTAGTGCTGGTACATAAAGGAGGGATAGAAATTGATTTGAAAATTATACGCCAATCAGTTTGGCATCAGTGATAGGTAAATTAATAGAGACGTTGATATGCAGCCACATCAGAAATATATGTCAGGAGTGTAAGTGTTTCTCAAGTAGGCGATATAACCTTAGGCAAGAATATTTGTCGTGCAAATCTTAGTTGGTGGGATATATGCAAGATATTTCGGATTAAAGAAAGGCCATTGAAATAGTAGCACTAGATATATCAAAGGCTTTTGACAGAGTGAGCCATAAAATGGTAATAAATCAGATCAAAACTATTGGAGTGGATGAGAAAGTGATTTGCAGAGCTTTAAAAGGTAGAAAACAGAAAGTTAGGGTAGGAAATGCAGAATCAAAAGAAGTGGAAGTAAAAATGAGAGTGTCACAAGGTAGCAATTTGGGACTAGGGATTGCAATCCAGCAAAGCGGGATCCCGTAATCCTGCATCATTAGACAGTCTGGCAGATCCCGCACAAAATTAAGCGGATCCGCAATCCGCAAAATCCGGTGGAAACGCGTGTCAGTCTGCGTGACTCGCTGCTCCACTCGGTCTCTGTCGGATATTTTGCACTATTTGCCTATACCCTTCCAGTTGGCATTGGACTCATGTGAACAAGCGTTTGTTTTTGTCAACCTTCGTCATTCGTAAGTAAATAAATACACTTTTACGTATTCATCAAAACTTACGTTTGTTTCGAGTACATATTTCTGTAATTTGAGCTATGGTGCGTATTTAGTACGATTTTCTAACTATATAATTATTTTTTAAGTGTCGCACATGTTATCTGAATTACAAGGTTACAGCTTTTTATTCACGGTTTCATTATTCCCATTTTCTGTATTTGCAGATAAAGTAATTGTGACAATTTCCTAATTTTCAGCTGAAAATTTGATTATTCGTTGATATGAAACTAATGATATCATAATTTTAACGATCGCGTACCTATTTATTTAATAGCTATTAAAAGGAAATTGTATATCCTTTGACTTATTGTTGTTTTGACCGCTGCCTCAGTGCGTTTCTTTGACGAAAGCCACCTGTTTACATGTGCCGCTCAGGCTTTCGATTAATCCCTCTTCTCCTTGTTATTGTTTTGACTAAAGGTAAAAAAACTTATAATGAAATTTTCATGGGTGTACCGACGAATTGTGTTGTAGGAACACCATACTTCGACGGCTGCCTCCGCCGTCTTCCTCATGTCTGTAATTTCGTGCGTTTGCAATGAAATCCGGAGATACAACATTTGAGGACTTCACTGCAATCATTCGCCGAGAAAGTCTCCTTTATTACTAAAAAAATAATAATTTCACTCTAAAAATGTTGTTATGCCACATAAGTAAATCTGAAATACTTGGCAGTTTACGTGTTGGTAAGTAGTTTCTTTTAATAACATTGAATCAACTGTAATATCAATCAAGGAATCAGGAGATATAATAATGAATCACCCAAGAAAAGGCCAAGTCTTGTGCTTGTGCAGTGACAAAAAATTATGAGATCTTGTTCTGAGCCAAGTCTACACTTTACAGAGTATATTAACTTCACTTTGTGAAATGGAATGCTTTTCTCGATGTTATGGAACATTTATTTAGAATTAAAAAAAAAAAAAAAAAAAACTCTGGTAACTTGGCCATTAAGCAAACCATATTTTTAAACTTATGTGATGGATTGTAAGGCACATAATATGACCTAAGACTCAATATTTTCCATTTTTATTATTTATTTAAAAATTTGTTTAGATTAAAAAACAAAAACGTAAAACCTCGAAATACTCTTAAGACACGCTAAAAAGTTTTAATGTCATTTTGCCAATCAAAATATTGTAAACTGTTAATTTTTATCATTTAACATTAAAATTATTTATTAACGTTTTAAGTAACTATGTTTTAAATATATGCATTAAGCAACTATTTGTACCAATCCCGCACGGATCCCGCGGGATTGAAAACACTGTGGGATTGCAATCCTTAATTGGGACTATTGCTATTTATTATTCTAATTAATAATTGTGCTGATGGCTTACCAGAAATTAGATTGTTTGCAGATGACATAATGCTATATAAAAGGATCAAAACCATAGAGGAACATAAACCCCTGCAGGGTTATCTGGACAGGATATCTAGTTGGATTGGTAAACATGGGATGAAGGAAAATGCAAAGAAGAGTCAGCTTATTAGATACACAAATAAAAAACAAAAGATTAATTATGAATATAAAGTGTGGAAAGAATTGCTTGCTGAAGACTTGAAATGTAAATATCTTGGCATTAATTTGATAACAAGCTTAACTGGGCAGGACACATTGGACAGGTAGCAGGAAAAGGTTTCAAAATTCTGCACTTGTTGGAGAAAGTGATGAGGGGATGTACAAAAGAAGTAAATGAATTGGGTTACAAAACTATGGTCAAATCATTGCTTGAATATAGTAGTGTAGTATGGGAACCACATTTTGAGTATCAAATACAGGAGTTGAAGCAAAAAAGGGCTACTAGATATGTTGCTGGAAATTACTGCAGAATGCAATCAATAACAGATATGATAAAAGAGCTGGAATGGGATTCATTGGAAGACAGTAGGAAGGTGAAGAGGGTCATGGGAGTGTACAAGGTGTATATTGGTGTTGGGGCATTGAAATATTTCAGTGTAAGAATTGAAAGTAATGCATGGAAGAGTAGGATGACCATGGCCATAAGCTGGCCCACAATTTCAGGCACAAGGATGTAGGAATATTCTGTTTTTTAGGTATGGGTGTCTGGGATTGCAATAAGTTATCAAGAGAAATGATGAATAATTTACCAAAACTGTTAAAAGAATTTAAAAGTTGAAATTTTTAGAGGGCAATTTAGATGCGTGCGGGAAAGGGGGAAGATGGGTGTTTAGGGAAATTGGGACCAGAGCTTGTGCTCCATTGCATTTATAACATCATCTCCACTAAATTACAATTACATTGTTTCAAACAGGATATGAAAATATACAAAAACAATATGTTACAGGCACACACAACACCTCTTTTTACAAATTTACCATTACTGTGTGCCCCCCCCCAAAAAAATGAAATTAAAAAAAAAACTACTCATACCCACTCTCTCTCTTTTCAGCCAGTAGCCAACACTCTGGTTTTACACTACTGCCAACTTTGTACAATTTAAATGCTATCCCTTTACACTGCACAAACTACTTATGCTGTGAAGCTTTATTTTTAAATACACTTATATACATTAAATGCTACATGTTTATCCATTATGTCATACATTAATGACTTGTGAAGTGGGATCCTCACAAGTATTTACTTATCCACAGCAAATTCATTTGACCATTAAAATTTCTGCATTTAATAATTTCTGGCATGAACATAATATCTCCTTGTTTTGCACAAAGAAAGGGCAGCACCAGTGTGCCTACATCTCAGAGAGAGAGAGAGGAGATAGAGAAAAAGTGTGTGGTATTTGTTGAGGCAGCAGGGGATACATAGCAGTTATCTGAGACCAATGTCTGGGGGATATTTGGTAATAAAGTATCAGCTCCCATCTGCAAAGTTTCATAGTTTTAAATATATACTATCACTATGAAATTAAATTTAATTTTCAAATATTTTCTCAACATACATAAGTCTCTCCAGGATAGGCCAAAAGTCTGTTCCAACATCTGTTTTCCAAGCATCTCTTCATAGTTCTGCCAATATCCCTTCCTCCTTTAGGATGGCATTGCAGGGAAAGCTTCAGAAATCTGTCATCAACCATCCTTAGAATGTGGTTCTTCCAATTTAACCTTCTTTTTTTGGTGGGAGGGGGGGCGGAGGGAGGGAATTCTATCATTCAGAGAAAAAATATGCATTCCTTCTTCTATCATTATGGAATATCCTTTTACTGACCTTTAGGAACTTCATTTCAGATGAATGATTTTTTGATTGTATTGTATTTTATTTACTCCAATTTCACTGCCATACAGCAGAATCGGTACTGCCATTGTTTTATAAAATTTGAGTTCTGTTTCCTCTCATGCTTTTCCTGTCAGTGTTTGTTGAATTGTTCCACACATGTATTGAAATTGGTGAAGTTTCTTCTTCACTATTTTACCTTTATTAAAAGAATGTTCACAACCGAGGTAGGTAAAGCTTGACACTTGTTCGATTGGTTGATTGTCAATTATTATTTTGTGTTTGAAATGATATTTCCCTTACCATGCCATAATTTTTGCTTTTGCATGAGACAATTGCAAATTGCAATCTTTACTGATAATATATACATTGATTTTTAATCTTCATTTTGGGAGTTGTGTGAAGGGCTAACCCTTCCATGCAAAACATTTACAACTAATAAACCTCAGATTAATAAAAGCTGGATGAATTGTATTTCCTCAACATCTTACTATTAAATCATAAGTTATTTACCTATTTAATCAATGCTATAATTTCTATTATATAGTCATCACCTAAGTATAGATGCCTGTCTGGAGGGGTTTTAATTCCTATGCTTGTGTCATCTTGTGATATAACCTCAATTTTGTCAATATATTACCAAAATCAGTTAAAAGAACTACAAGCACATAGCAAATCAACAGCAAAACTCTTTCAAAGCAATTGTCTAGTAGTTTCAAATATTAAACACATATTTTAGAGTATAGTTAAAAGTAAACACATACGTTATATAAAATTTGAGCATTTATTAATTAATTCTGTTCGCTCCATGTACAGAGGTGCAGAATGAGACTATGATTCAAATAAGTTTTGACTCTTCATGACAAAAAAAAAAAAAAAAATTATTAAAGAAATATTGAGAAATTATAGAAACTAAAGCCAGGCGGGCTGAATGAAAACATAAGTAGTCTTTTTAATTCAACAGCCATAATTTATAATGCACTGCAAAGCTTTATAGCTCAGAAGATGCAGAAAAAATCAAGCCAAATTATATAGAAAAGTAGAGTCTGTAAGCAGAATCAAAGATATTTTTTTAGGCGAAAAAGTCTTTAACCAGTTGTCACATTTCAAAGTCCGCGGAGTTCAGCTAGTTACAGCAAAGATAATATGTTTAAATGTTTAAAGTAAAGTACAATTTTTAATGATCTCACTGATGGATTTTCGTAAAGATTAAAGTAATATTTGGGCCAAAAAATGAATAGGAAAATTGAAATTGAAAACTTTCAGATGGTGGGGTAGTAATGCTTGGTTTCGAAACAAAGCATTGACATACTATGAAAGTATAGCACTTACAAAACTTTTTGTAAGGATCAAATTTGACACTTAAATCAGGAACTATGTCACATAAAAATTTCAAGCAAATTGGAGAAATCTTAAGGTAAAGTCTTTGGACCAACGCCATTGTGAGAAAGAAATTAGCCAGGGAAAGATAGAGAGAATAGCCACTGAGTGAAAAATTTCGCTGTTTGGTGTCACAAAAAGCACCTGTCCTATTTAAGAGGGTGGCCTGCCTGAGGTGTGCTTCATTGTTTCAGCAGATTTTGTAGTGAGCAGAGTAGGCAGGGGTGGAAGTCATGCCATGTGCCAAGCTAGAGCGGAGTGATCGGGGCAGTATCGACATATAGAGTAATCCTACACAGACAACTAGTAGCAACACAGGGTAGAAGTGACGTCGCGCTTTCAATGATTTTGAACTTTTGATCAAGATGAGGTTCATTGGAAGCTGCTTACGCTGTGTTTAAATGTTTTAACCTGCACTCATTTTATTTTCGGAAAGAAGTCTGATGCCTTTCTATTACGCTGGTACCGAGTTTTTATGAAAGAACTTTTGCACAGTACATGATTTTAAATTTATCAGGATGTCTACTGAGTTATATTTTATGAGCATACCTTTATCTCTTGTGGTATCCTTCTTTTATTTATTTACAAGTGATTGGTGACCAAGGAAAAGAACCACTGGTATAACAACCACGGTTAAAGCTTAAAGCACATCTGTATGCCCACCCCAGCGAACAGCATGTCTTTGACAATCTGCAAAAGTGATAAATTTTGAGTATAAAACAATGGTGGACCCAACATAGAATCTTGAGGCTCTTCACATGTGATGAACCCTCACTCAGAAAATGTGAATCACAGGATGTAGTATTAATGTGTTCCAGTGACACTGACAGTTTAGTATTAATGGAACCTCATTGTTGTATTCTAAGTTTTTCCAAAACTTCGGCCAGACCATTGTTTGAAGATGGTAGAATAGTGTGGTACGCTCATTTGGAATTGGAGGGTATACAAAGGAGTAGCTAGATTTTTTGTGAAAATTACCACAGAAACTAATCAGTACTGATTTGATGAAAAAGTTGGGTTGGGAATCATTGGAAGACAGGAGTTGGATGAATAGAGAGCTTGGATTGTATAAGGCTTATAATCACAATCATTTGTGGGTGGATATTGATAGGAAGATTATAGGAGTAGTGCACAGAAGGGAAGAGATGACCATGACTATCAACTTGCACTTATTTTCACATGAAAGGGAGTGGGAAAACTTTCTTTTGTAGGATATGGAATCAGGGATGGAATAAATTACCATCGAAAATGATGAACAATTTACCAAAAACACTGAAGTAGTACACAGTTGGAATTCGTAAATCAGGTGAGTAGTGAAGAATCATGACATGGGAAGGAAAATGTTGTCACCAGAATGCTTGCACTACATAACAATTGAAATTGAATTAAATTAAATGTATAATGTAATCAAATCACAACAAAAGACAAACATCCACACAAATCCAACTCCAAATGGCAACCACGCTGAAACCAAATAAAAAGCAATGGCATAATTGAGGTACATAAGTGCTGACATACTGTAACATAATGAGATATTTCATGATATTTCATGAATAGTTTAAATAGGAGAAAATTGGTGCAATACTGGATTGAGGAATACAGCATAAGAATAAATACCTTTAAAACATAACAATAGCACAGCTTACAGGTGTAAGTTAACATATATCTTACTAATGTGAAAAATCGGTAAAAATAAAAGTTTTAGAAAGTTTATGAATAACAGCCACTTTTTGTGATATCACTGATACCAAATCTTAAATATGATTTTTTAAAGTGATAGTGCTAGTGTAAATAAGGATGTTTAATAAATGATGGAATTTTAATCCTAATGTTAGAACCTAAAATTGCACATAAATAATAAATAAAGAGTTTAAATAAGAAAAGTTTAACAATTACTTCAATGTATTTCAAACATTTTTACAGTGAAAATATTAATTCTTTAGTTGATTGCATTGCCGTGCAATTGATAATTCAAAATAATCAGTGTTTAATTAGCATGAATTAACAGGGGGTATCTATACCAAAAGAAAGAGCACTTTAAAGTAATAAGCATGTGTCATATAACATTAATTTTTCTAATAAGTGATCAAAATTAATTAAAAGAGCTGAGAGCTCATAAAAATCCAACAGTAACAAGTTCAATGAAGATACATTGTAAACATCGACTATAAAAGTAGGATGGCTTATTTTCTAACAGATTTCACTCCCTCCATGTACATAGGTGCAGTAGGTGATTACAATTCAAACAAGGTGCAATACATTAGGTTTATAAAATAGTACAAAAGAGATATTTGAGATTTACTGAGTTCCACCCAGGAGGCAGAAAAAACTGCCAAAATAACTTTTTCATTCTACAACTCCAAAGTTTTAAGTGACAGTAAAGCTTCATAGCTCAAATAATGCAGAAAAATTCAATCTATATCATATAAAAATTAAATATAAAAATTGGTAGGTAAAGCAGAAGTAACCATTTTCAAGGAAAATATGAGAGAGCAGAGTTCAGTTAGTTACAGATTTGAAATTTAAACAATAAAATGGTGGGATGATATCACGAAACTTTATAACAGATTTTGAAGACATGAAAGGAAACTATATTAAGGAGAGTAAATAGCAGACAAAAAACATCACTATCATATTGAAAATTAGATTCTGGAAAGTTTGACATGCATTTCAGCTCAGTAGCACCAGTACTTTTTGTAAATAAATAAGATCTAACGTTTTTAAATAAGACACAATATCAGTTTTCACTAAGATGTACAATTGAAATCAAGCTGTAATATATATCAGAAGTTAGGGGAGGTTTTGTAGAACATTTTAAAGAAAAAATTAATAATTTAGCTCAAAGGAACCTTTAGGTTGTGAAACTTTAGGATTTTTTTTAAATGAATGGTTGCAGCTATATAAAAATGTATAAGGATTTGATTTGACAATCAGACTGATATAAAATTTATCTGGAAGATCAGAGAGAAAATAAGGAATAGAGTTGCACAGTAACCGGGAAAATTGCTTCAGAAAAGTCTCTTTAAGGATGCCATGTTGAAGGCAGTGTTTCAGAAGCCTCGATCAAGGATGGATGTCTGCTCATGGATCAAGTTTGTGCGCTATGTGCTTACACAGAAAAGTTTTATCAAGATGTAGTGGAATGTAGAGTTATTTATCTTCAACATTTAGTGGAAGTGAGGCTTAACTCTTGACTAAATAGAACTTTCTTTAGTTTTTAGGGTCACCATGAGGTTCTTACAATCTTGGTATCATGCAATCAGTAATATTGGAGAAGAATCTGATGTTTTAAAAATTTGTCACTCTTTTATGTACAGCATTTGTGAACAATATACAGTTTTAAAATTCAGTAAGAGTTCACAGTGAAAAGTTATTTAAGAACCTACGTTCATCTCCTGGGGTATTACAGGGCATTGGCGACAAAAAGACAGTGAACAGTAGTGGTCATAGCTTAGGCACAAGCTGTATGAATAAACCACAAGCATAAAAATTGTTCTTACACATGGGAGTATTTTAATTTCTTAACATTAAGGGGAAATATTTAAAAAGTAATTTCTAAAGTTGCTTCTTAAATATGTTATGTGACCATGTAGTTAAGTGATTTGTTTAATATTTCATGATTACAATTTTCTAAAAGAGAGTGTTCACTACTAGCATATGCTTGAAATAAAAAGAAGCCTCTTTATGGGATAATTTGAATGGAGAATCAAAGTTTAAAGAGAAAGATTGTGTGTTTACTAGCTCTAAGTAATTTTTATGGATAAACTGAGGAATATTTCAGGAATACCATAAAGGAGATAAAATGTTTAAAATATTGAGAGATATATGTCATTTCAAAATCAGGTGGTGATCAAGAAAGATTTAGGTAACAGACAGAGGTTTTGTCTAAGAGGGTGGATAGTGTGTTGTGGCAGAGAGTGTGTTGTGGCAGAGAATATTCTAGAACAAAAGGGGGGGGGGGGAATCAGAAGCAACCGGATTTGTCTGGAATGTATAAAACAGAGGTGGTAGATGACCTCTTTCATGATATGGATACAGATTTCAAAGTGTGAGCATGGTTTATGTTTGTGATGTGGAAGTGGTGGCCAGAATGATTTTGAGTGAACCATAGCAAGGCTATCATATCGGTGGGGCCTCTAACAGCCATGGTGAACACATTAACCATGTCTAGACAACCTAAAACAATGGAACAGAACATAATAATGTGAAGTAATGTATCAGAACTTTTCTTTGGAACAGTTTTTTTTTTTTTATCTGCTTAACGTCTCTCTAACAGCGAGGTCTTTAGGACGGGAAAGGAGGGGGGCAAGGAAAGGGAAGGAATTCGGCCATGGCCATTTGAAGGAAGCATCCCGGCATTTGCCTGGAGTGATTTGGGGAACCATGGAAAACCCAAATCTGGATGCCCGGACGGGGATTCGAACCACCATCCTCCCGAATGCGAGGCCAGAATGCTAGCCGTTACACCACCACGCTCGGTTTTGGAACAGTTAAATACGGATTGTAATGGTGATTCAAGAGAAGCAACTTTCTACTGATATTAAGATAGGGCAAGTGAATGTTACTTCAAATGAATTTTTCTGAAGTAAACCTTTAATCTGACAATTTGGATCGAAGTTTGATTAACAACAATGTTCTGTAAGTGTCAAAGTGAGTTTGTTAAGAAAGGAGAACTCATTAAAGTGATTTTTTGTAGTTATGCAAGTTTTTATATTGGTAGCTCCCTATAGATCATTGTAGTGCTGTAACTAATTAAATCTCACGTAGTGAGTTGATAACTGTTTAAAGATATAAGTTAAAGCTCGTGCAACTTCAGAAACATAAAGTTAATTCATTTGATGTTTGCTACTACTCTGATATTGTTTCTAGCCATAAATCACAACCAATAGAACATTCAATAACAACAACAAAAAAACCTATGCCAACAAACAACTTAAATGGAACAATACACATGATTGAAAACATATTTGAAAATAAAAAAATAATAATAATTTCATGACTATGAAATAAACAGACAAACAAACAATGGCTATCAAGCTCACTACATTAACCAAAAATGTAGAAAATTCGAAGCAACAAACATCTGTGTGCCTAAAACATAATAGTCATTCTACATTTACTGAACACTTACAATATAATGACCACCAATTAACAAACACTGACAAAGACATAAATACTCATCATAAACATCAGTAAATCACAAATACTAAAATTCCAAGATAATTATCACATCCAAAAAGCATTACTAGAAGGAAAATGAGTAATAAATTAATACACAAACCTGTGCATATCAGACACTACACACATTAATTAAATTGCATGCCGCATGCTCTGGTGACAATTTCCCTAAACACCCATCTTCCCCCTTTTCTGCATCCACTTACATTTACCCTTCACAAATTTTAAATTCTTTCAACATTTTTGGCAAATTATTCATCATTTCTCTTGGTAACTTACTTGAAAGAAAATAAGAAACAGTTATGAGCTCACTCAAGACACTGTTTAAAAAGGGACACTTACAAAACCATAACGAGTTATTCCCGTTTGTTCAAGTTTTGAAGCACGCGATCAGAATAGTGAAATTCTAAGATTCGCATATCTTTAAATCCAGTAAAGCTACAACCGAACTTTTATCACCAGCTGTAGTCAGCACTATCCCCGATATTTTGGTAATAAAATTAAAATAATTTGGCAAAGTTTAATTAGTGATTTTAATTAAGAGAAAATAATAAGCTTTTTTATTAAAAGAGATATCAATTTAAATTTTACATTAGCAGATAGCCCTAATTAAGACGATTTCAGACATATATGGGTTTTCATCAAAAGTTTAAGCATTTGTCCGGTTTTTTTGTAAAGTAGATTGTCGCGGATTGTTGTGCACGCGCGTAAAAAGTTCTAGAACACTTAGGGATTTTACCCAAATTTGAATGTATCACTACGCGGAGTCTTAAACAGCTAAAACTCTAAAATTAATTACTCTAAATTTCTCAAGAGACTGCCGTCGGACTTCTAGTGGATAAGTCCGGATACTTGAAGTTTGAACATTTTTAATAGTCGGGATCGTCAAATAAATTTCGTACTCTTTGAGCTACGCGGAGGAAAAAGATGTGATACAGTTGCTGACGTCACTGGTTCTCGTGGTTTCGATAAAAGAGCCGGTCTGTGGCTGTCCGTGGTCTGTTCCGGTCTGTCTGTTCCTGCCTGGCGTCTGTTTCGGTCTGTCTTTCGTCGCGCTGGTTGTAACTCGCCATGCTGGGCTAGTTCAACCATGTCTGTGTCGTGTTATCGTAACTTCAATGACTGTTAAGAACTTGTAAATTTACTAAAGGGGTTTCGGTCGGTTAGATTTCTCTCCACAATCTGTAATCGTTGGTAAAGATAGTTCGATATGCCTGCTCAACTGTAAATGCTATTTTGAACTTATCTGACTTTGAAAAAAAACTTTGGTTTTCAACAGTGAACTTGTGTGCTTCAGTAGTTAGCTAAAACCCTTTTCAATATTTGGGGTTGAAACAAATATTGTGGCGACCTAGGCATTATACCAACCCAACATAAACTAATACATTTTAAGAACAAATGCAATCTACAACATCAAACAGAAGAGAGGCAGAAAAATAAAGCAATCTCATATAAAAGTAAACCACAGCTATTTGAAAACTATTCAGTGCAGTGAAGTGAAAATTTGTTTGATAAATAATCAACAAGTTAATGATGATCTGTTACACAGGAACCAAGTTGAAATTAATTGTGCTTGAAGAAATTGCATACATAAACCAATATAAATGGAAAATTTGTGTAGTTTATAATTTGTGCAGTAGCTTTGATGTAGAAAATGTAATACATAACAATTTAATAATATGATTCTGTGAAATAAGTGATACATTTTTGGTAAAACAAATAAACAAATGAAAACTATAGAAATGTTTTATCATATAATTATAAGTTGTGTTTGCTATTTTTCTAACTGTTTTTCTTGCAATTGTTTATTAAGCCATATTTCCTTCATTGCTTATCCCCATCCTCCTACAATTTCATCTTTGGTTCATCCATGTGGCCGGTCTGGATGTGCTCACTTCTTTCCCCTGCTGCATGTCTCACCTCCTACACAACTAAGTTTATTACTGAGATATCGTGAATTGTGTTTGTTGTGTTTGCCTGGTCCTCCTGTCTTCATCTGTGATGGTTTATTTTCAATATCATATCTTATTTTCACTGCTCAGCAATAGTTTCATCATCACGTGTGGCCTGATGGGGTCCTCAACTAACAGTTTATGTGAATGGAAAGTTCTGTGCAATCTCCACAAAGTAATTTTAATTTGACCATGTAGCCTAATAGAAACTCAACCTAAATGCTTGAAGGTCGCCACTAGATCTGTTTCTAAACCACAAATCTAGAAAAGGTTTCAAGATAACTATGAAATGACAAAAGTTCACTTCCAGAAAATTCAAAGTTTTATTTCCAAAGTCACATTTACCAAAATTTGCATTTAATAGTTGAGTAGGCAAATCGAACACACTTTTCCAAAATATTGCAGATTGTGGAGAGAAATTTCACTGACCACACCCCTTTTGTAAATTTAAAAGTTCATGTTAACCGTTATCCTCGCAGGATATCACACCAAAGTCCCAACATGGCCGACTTGGTAGCTTCACCTTCAACAGATTTCCTACCCGCTCCTATACCAGACTTGCGCAGATTCACTCACATAATGCTCCTGGGATAGAGACAAGATGAAATCAAATGAAAGATGAAAGACAAAAGCATGATGGCGGCGGGGTCCTTATATAGCAATTAGCAAAACCAGTGACGTAAGCAGCTGTACACCATCTTTTCGCTTCCGCGAGATCAAAAGTGTGTGTAATTTATTGGACGATCCAGATTATTAAAAGTGTTTAAACTTTGACAATAGCTAGACTTATCTACTAGAAGTCCAATGGCAGTTTCATGGGAAATTTAGAGTAATTATTTTTAAAGTTTTATTTAATTCTGCGTGGTGATTCAAATCTCTGAAGTAGGGGATTAACCCAAACGTTTGAATTTTTTACAGCGACAATCAACGACAATCTATCTTCAAAAACTCAATTACCAGACAAATGCTAAAACGTTTTTACTAAAACCATTATATATTCAGAATCGTCTTAATTAGGGCTGTGTAAGGACAAAGGCCGATACCGGGGCTATAGTATTGCCTAAGTGCCTTAACTTACACTCTTGTAGACTCACAGTTCTCAGTAACATTTGCTTAAATTTGATTTTAACTTTAATTTGACCATGTAGCCAGGATGACTCAACTGAATGCTCAGGTCGCCACTATATTTGTTACCCACAAATAGAGAAAAGGGTTTTATGCTAAGAACTGAAGCACACAAGTTCACTGTTAGAAAAATCCAAAGTTTTATTGTTCAAAGTCAATAGTTCAAAATAGCATTTACAGTTGAGCAGGCATATCGAACTCTCTTTTCCTAAAATTACAGATTGTGGAGAGAAAACTAACCGACCGAAACCCCTTTTAACAAATTTAAAAGTTCATGTTAGTTACTATATAACCCGATACGACCCAACATGGTTGAACTAGCCAGCATGGCGAGCTACAACCAGCGCGACGAAAGACAGACCGAAACAGACGCCAGGCAGGAACAGACAAACCGGAACAGACCTGAATAGCCCGCGGCAAGAACAGACCGGCTCTTTTATCGAAACCACGAGAACCAGTGACGTCAGCAAATGTATCACATCTTTTTCCTCCGCGTAGCTCAACGAGTACGAAATTTATTTGACGATCCCGACTATTAAAAATGTTTAAACTTTGATAGTATCTGGACTTATCCACTAGAAGTCCGACGGCAGTCTTTTGAGAAATTTAGAGTAATTAATTTTAATGTTTTAGCTGTTTAAGACTCCGCGTAGTGATATATTCAAATTCGGGTAAAATCCCTAAGTGTTCTGGAACTTTTTACGCGCGTGCACAACAATCCGCGACAATCTATTTTACAAAAACTTAATTTCCGGACAAATGCTTAAACTTTTGATGAAAACCCATATATGTATGAAATCGTCTTGATTAGGGCTATCTGCTGATACAAAATTCAAATTGATATCTCTTTTAATAAAAAAGCTTATTTTTTTCTCTTAATTAAAATCGCTAATTAATCTTTATAAAATTACTTAATTTTATTGCCAAAATATCGGGGATAGTGCTGACTACAGCTGGTGATAAAACTTCGGTTGTAGCTTTACGCGATTTAAAGATATTGCAAATCTTAGAATTTCTACTATTCTGATCGCGTGTTTCAAAACTTGAACAAACGGGAATAACTCTTAAACTAAACGTTTCCCGATATGATAATTACACTTTAAAATGATTTTTATAATGAATTACAACTATGAGCAAGATTACAGGGAAATTCCTTAAGGTTGAAAACTATACTTCTTGAAATTTCTAAGTCCCGCCTAAGCAAAAATAGAATTTGCCAAAATTCCAAGATCCTTACATGCCCCCTGAAGATTGAAGTTATTTTCCAAAGAAAACTAACTGAACATCTTGAAAAATAAAAGATTAAAATCCCAAAAGAAATGAACTATTCCCATCAAATTGAACTATCGCATGTCGGTTCGGTTCTTTCTCTCCACCATTCATACTCAAAAGCAAAAATTCTTTTAACAATACCAAAAACTTTAACCTTTCACCCAAAATTATCACCAAAGGTTTTCTCAAAACACATTCATTCTCTGAGTATCAATATTAAACAAAAAATTATTAAATGTCATACAAATTATGATCAAAAAACAAAAATGTGAAATATCAGATTATCACAAAATTATAAACATGTGTAACATAAATAATCACAAAATATCAGACAAATTATAAGAATACAAAACATAAATGGTTACAAAAATTACATTGAAAGAATATTAACGCATAGAAACATCAAATTTGTTTTCAGAAAAGTAGATAGTAATGTGTATTATTTTAAACCCAGAAATAAGAATTTATAGTGTTTTACAAACAATTGCATTATGAAATTCCATGTAGGAAAGTCTTTCGTTTTATAAACGTCTTTGTTCTAACATTGTTTTATTTTGTTATGGCCTTAATTACCACTTTCCCTTTAAAACACTTATCACAGAACTCCCTAAAATGGGTGAAAACCCAAGTCCTGTAACGGGAGCTGACAGTAAGGCTCGCAAATTATACAAAGCAAAAGCCTTAAGGCTAGATCTGCCGAGAAATGTCAATTTTCCCTGGTTCCTGTCGCAGCAGGAGTGGCCTGGGGAACTCGGTCAGCTAGCTGGTCTGTGAACATACAAATCAGAAAAACCAATGGGAATTAGTGGTGGCCAAACTGTTCTTAAACACTAACATGTACATAAGAGAAAAATATAAAAGTAAAATACAAAAGTGGATACAAAAGTAAATGTACAATAAACATAGTAGTATACAAAAACTTTCCCACTAGTTGTTGGGAAATGAAATAGTAAATAAAGGTCTTCCTTAGCAAAGGGAAGTAGTTACAAATAGTAAGTAAGATTACATTAAAATATACAATGCATTAGGAATCATGTTATAAAAGTGAACAAATAGTCTTATAATTAAAGTAAAGAAATACAAATTGTACTTGGTTCTTGCCAAGTTAATGGATCACTTCAGTATAACAGAGTTATTACAATAACACTGAGTATAAAGCATTGTAATTATTTACCAAGTAATTCCCCCATAATGGGAATAAACATCCTAAGAATGGATAGGGGAAAAAATTATAAGGAAACGTAGTTTCCAATCAGCAGTACACTGCTGTGTGAAGTGAGAGTAGTTCCCAAAATAACACTTAACTATGCTAAAAATGTGCCAGGGAAAAATTATAAGGAAACGTAGTTTCCAAGCAGCAGTACACTGCTGCGACAAAATCGGGGTAGTTAGTGGCAACAAAGTTGCGAGGAACCAGTACACTGGTTCATAGTGACAAAATATAGGGCAACATATTTCTACATGTAGGGGGTCCTTAAAGGATGGGCAGCCCATGGCTGTAAGTCCTATGACCTAAGGGGAAAAATATAGGAGAAAATACATAGGGAACATCTTCTCAGTGTAGGGAAATATATTTGTTATCATCTCAAAAACCTGGGTACCACTTGTAAACCCATGTAGGTGTATATTTTAATGAATGTAATGGATTAGTGTAATACAGTGTATGGAGTATACTTTTACCTCCTATAATCCTCATTTACTATGTAAGGGGGCATAAAATTCAAAATCATATATAGTGGAAGGGATATATATATCTATAATTAATGTTGGGTTGCAAAGGGTAATGGAGCATATGTATGCCTCCTATCATCATAAACGTCAAATAATTCTCTAGGCGCAAGGAACAATCATCTTGCTCTATCCAAGTCTTCCAATGTTACATCTTATTAAAAAAACACAAGGGTAAATATCTACACAAACAAGTTCTCAGGTCAATCTTCCACAATGAAAAACAAAACTAACATCTACCTCGAAATCTCATCTCAGAAAGTACAATACTTGTAAACAACTTAGTTGTGTCAGCGCAAATCTCCTTAGAGTATGTTGATGTACTATATGTTCTATGGTTTTCTTAATCCTAATAGTTTGTATGAACAACGACAGTGGCGCCTATAGGGGAAATGTGGTGGGCTCGTGCTGTTCCTGTACAGTCACTCTCATAGTGTGGGGAATGGGAAAATGTGTCACGCCCATCTATGGGATGTACCAGGTATGTCCTCTGACTCTCCTACTGCACCCCCTCCATGGTCATGCACAAACTGAGGTCGCCCTGCGTGTTTCTATTTCCATGTAATAAATATAAATGAGGTCATCTCCTCTCTGGGCCGATGCCTATAATGTCATAATGGACATAGTAATATAGTGGGAAAATAATAATATTGGGGCAATAATAATAATATTGGGGCAATAATAATAATATTTTGGGGCAATAATAATATGAAGGGATTCACAGGTAAGTCTTCGCTTCCTGGCCCAAAGGTAATAATAATATGAATGGGTAGGAATGCCAATAATAATAATAATAATAATGGATCGCAGGCAAGTCCTAGCTTCATGTCCTGGTCCTGGGGTAATAATAGTGTAGCATTCCCCCCTTATGGTACTTCTTCTCTTCCAGCCTCCCCCCCCCTTCTTTTTGTAAACATAGAAACACAAGTATAATCTCCATCCCTTATTCAACAAGCACATCTACTCCTTTATCATCACAAACAAATTCCCCTCCTTGACAGTCTCTCTCAGCTTCATCTCCAATGTATCAAATTTCTCATCAAACCCAGCCTGGCAAATAACTTCCCTAGGTAGCTGGTCACAAAATAACATTTGGATGTATACAAAAGAAAAAACAAGGTTGGGCAAAAGTTCAAGCTCCCATATAACCTTAAAAACTACTATCTGCTTCATGAAGAAGGCAGCAAAACACATATGAAATATAGCAGAAGGGAAAAAATAAACAATATCACTGGCAATAGTAACTGTCCTATTATTATGAATGTGGTTGCCTATTTGGGCAAAATCTGAAAAAACATCAACTAACATATACACCATAACATGTTGGAATATTTGTGTGGGACCCTGTATATCAAGGGCAAATAATTTTAGTTTAAGGACATTCCTCCAGTCATCAAACAATGCATTCTCATTAAGTGGGAAAGGGTTGAAGTTGCATTTAAACTTGGGTCCCCTCCCAAAACAAACAGCCTTCAAAATACTGCTCTTATCGTTTGGGGGTAAGGGGTTCAATCTACTCTTCATTTTAGTACCCCTCCCAAAACATTGATAACTAGCCACTAAATCTGCTTTCTTTCTACCCACTTTCCTGTGCTGGCATACTGTGGGGAAGAGTGTAAGAAATGCCCAAAGTTTCTGAAAATTATAAGGGCCTGGTAGGCTAAAGGGTTCACTAGGGAAAAAATCTACAAAGGTGGGTGAGCCCAATTGAAGGTGAAAAGTACCTGAAATCCAATCAGTCATCTCAGGTGAAAGGTTCTTGAATAGTAATGCACCCAAAACAATTTTCTTAAAGATGCAAGGTTCCCACCTGGGAAGGGAATGGCAAAGTAAATCACTGTTGATGTTCTGAGGGAACATTTTGGCCTGTAATTGCCCATTCAATTTGTCTACATATGTGGGCTTCCTTATTCTTGACTTCTTAAAAACATTGCTAGTAGGGGTATATGCACAAACAGCATCAAATATAGGATCTACAGCCTGGGTATTAGAAATCAGCTGATCTGGGGGGTCAAGTACTGAATCAGAACAAACATCAGTCAGTGGAGTTGCAGGGGATATCATCTTTTGCTCAGCTGAGGGCTGGGGTAGGGTGGGTATGGCAGGTTCAGCTATGTCTTCTATCATCTGTTCAGTTACCATTTGTTGCAATGAGGGCAAAACATGTTCAGTTTCTTTAACAACTAATGGCTGAGGAGGTGTGGTGTGTACCACTGGATCAGCTGTTCTTGAGGTTGTACTCAACAAAGGCTGAAAAGCATTTACTTCTGGGATGTATGAAGTCTTAAAGCGTGATGGTGCCTCCTGAAGGGAATTACAAAGTTCCTGGAAATCTGAAGGGCTACTACTAAGTTTATATCCTATTTCAATAAGCAGGTGGATCCAGCGAACTTCCCCAGGTAAACATCCTCTCTTCAATTCTACAATTGCTCTAGTCTCTCCTTCTGCATGAATAATGTGTTTAGTATCCTCAATGGTACTTGGGTCAGCTGTTTGTATCTTTTGCTCCAAAACAGCTGTAAAGTGATTCGAAATACTACCTTCAGTGTCATTATCTAAAATTCCAGTACTAGGTGTAGCAACAACATTATTTACAATCACCTGGTCATCTGAAAAAATACTGCTAGCATGTGGTTGCAGCTGTTGGTTTTGAATGAGAATTGGCTGTAATGCATGTGTGTTTGATTTCTCCAATGGCTTTGAGTGGGCTTCTATATAGGCAAGCCTAGCTTGAACTACTTTCTCAGAAAAGATTTGAAAATCTGCCAGTACTTTGTTAATTGTTTCAATGTGGTATTCTAACAATCCATGGATATAAGAAGTGGCTAAATTATACAGCTTCTGAACGTCTTGTTGAACAGGGCTGACCATGTCATTAATAGTTTGTAGTACATCAGGCTCCACTTTTGAAGGAACATCTTCTAAAAAAGCTCTAAATTGTGTTTCAGCCTTTTGCTTGTATTGCACTAGCTGATCTAAATACCCACTTATGTAATTTCTATTCCAACAATCACGATCATCTATCTTCTGTTTAAATGGAACAAGAAGTTTTTCCAACTGATTCGCTGGAGAAATTTTTGTGAAACTAACAATGTAGCCATCATTTGCAGACTTTTCCGCAGATTGCAGATGATCTGACAGTGAGTTGAAGTTAGATTCTAAAAAATTCTTAGCATTCCTACAGCAAAACCCGACATCAATAATGAAGAAACTAATTTCGGAGTAACCGAAATAATGAACATGAGCAACTGTTAATAGTGCAGTTTCTTTTTCTTTCAGGGATAATATTAATGCCTTGACTTCGTCAGATTCAAACGATGGCCACTGAAATTCTAGTTTGTCATCCAGCGGAATGTTAGTAGCTGGGCAGCTGTTTACAAATGCCATGATGACTAGTAATACCTAGCGTTATAATATTAAACAAATTGCACATAAAAAAAACCACGGAAATTATCAAAAACTTAAGTCTAACCTAGGGTTACCAGAATTTTTTCTCCAAATCCGGGGACGCTTCACAACTTTTTCACCAAAATCCGGGGACGCTTTCGACATTTGTCCTAATGAGGCATTGTACGTTTATATCATTGAAGGGTGGGTTAATTTAAAAGCCATATATTGTTTATATTTTGTATTTTAAATGAAGATCACAGACAGCCATGTTGCACACAGCAAGGAGACTTCATTTTTCCAAAGCTTGTTGTGACCAAGACGCAGTATTCTTGTAATTTTCTTTTAATCCTAGGCACGTACAAGGAAAGAAATGCACTTCATATCTCTTGCTTTAAACAAATGCATTAGCAAATCAGGACTTTTAAATAATTCTCGCTTGATTAAAAAAAAAAAAAGGTTCTGAGGACCACAGTAAAAATCCGGGGACATTACGGGGAAGAAATCTGTCCGGGGACAGAGAGCTAAATACGGGGACTGTCCCCGGCAAACGGGGACGTCTGGTAACCCTAGTCTAACCTGAAAAATCACTCAATGTATGTTCATTCCCGAAAAGCACTGGACATCAAAACAAAGCAAAGATGAACACGGTATCAGACAGCCAATACTTAAAATTTTTGGGTTTTATCTAACAGGCAATACCGCTCGCTTCGCGCTGTTAACGTGTCGTCATAGTGACGTCACGTTCACGTACAGTCAATTTTTGTGTGGATTGTGCCCTCGCTACGCTCGGTCACAATAATTTAAAACTGTACAATATCAACATAAACTGATATCCCGAAGGTGGATCAGATGCAGGCGGCCGCTGGTAACACAACCAGATGTCCAGTGTTTGATGTGTTATCGGACGTCTGCGGCCGCTTACCAGCGGCCGAATATTCACAAAAATTGACTGTACGTGAACGTGACGTCACTATGACGACACGTTAACAGCGCGAAGCGAGCGGTATTGCCTGTTAGATAATACCCAAATTTTTTACCAAAAACTGTCTGTAGTGCGATGTATTTAACCTCAATATACTCTTTGCACTGAATGCAATAGGATACGAAAAATATGGCGCATCTACGGTAAAGAAATTCGTTGCACACAAAGTAAACAAAAATAGAGTTGAAAAGTTATATTCGCGCGGAACAAATAAAAGACCATTTACTGTAATAGTCTGCCTCAGTAAGTATGAAATGATTGCAACGCAATAATATAGTGCACTGTATGCAATGCTGTTGCATATGTGGAGGCAGTATTATATAAAAAAAAAAAACATCACATGAAGTTCTCGAAGAAATGTTGCTGAAAAAAGTTTTTACTTAACTTGGTTGGAAACTGCGTGATGAGCTGCAGCATGTTGGTCTGCCGTTATCGGAGCCGCGGGAAACAGCTGTTGGTGTGGTCAGTCCCCCGGGCATGTCTCGTAGATCCGCTATGAGGCCGGACGGTAGACGGCAAGGTGTGAAGTCGTGGTGCCCCCGCGATGTACCATGGCGAAGCGACGCTCATCTGGTATCGGGAGCTGCATCAGGCCTCAGTGAGCGGGTGGTGTCGTAGTCGCCGAACAATGCATGATGAGGGAGTTGCACTCGTGCCGGTTATTCCCCGAAGTTCCAAAATTTTCTCGTTGCACTAAGGTCGGAAATTTCTCCTCCACCGTTTGAAATTAATCAAACGCGAGCCTTACAGTCCCATGTAAGGAACATAGCTGTGCGCCGAAATGTTCCGACGACACAAGATATGTTTAACTTCCACAAATCGGAGGAAAGGTTGTCACTGTTCCATTATGAAAACCGAAAAAAAAAGTTCACTGGTGGAAAAATTTAAAGTTTATGACACGAAGTCAACAAGTTCAGAAGAACATTTTAAACAGTTGAGCAGGCATATCGAACTCTCTTTTCCAAAAATTGCACGTTGTGGAGAGAAACTTGACCGACCGAAACCCCTTTAACAAATTTAAAAGTTCATGTTAGTTACTATATAACCCGACACGACCCAACATGGTTGAACTAGCCAGCATGGCGAGCTACAACCAGCGCGACGAAAGACAGACCGGAACAGACCTGAATAGACCGCGGCAAGAACAGACCAACAGCAACCGACAAAAGACCCCCGGCCAGAACAGACCGGCTCTTTTATCGAAACCACGAGAACCAGTGACGTCTGCAACTATATCACATCTTTTTCCTCCGCGTAGCTCAAAGAGTACGAAATTTATTTGACGATCCCGACTATTAAAAATGTTTAAACTTTGATAGCATCTGGACTTATCCACTAGAAGTCCGACGGCAGTCTCTTGAGAAATTTAGAGTAATTAATTTTAATGTTTTAGCTGTTTAAGACTCCGCGTAGTGATACATTCAAATTTGGGTAAAATCCCTAAGCGTTCTAGAACTTTTTACGCGCGTGCACAACAATCCGCGACAATCTGTTTTACAAAAACTTAATTTCCGGACAAATGCTTAAACTTTTGATGAAAACCCATATATGTATGAACTCGTCTTGATTAGGGCTATCCACTGATGTAAAATTTAAATTGATATCTTTTAATAAAAAAGCTTATTATTTTCTCTTAATTAAAATCGCTAATTAGACTTGGCCGAATTACTTAATTTTACTTCCAAAATATCGGGGATAGTGCTGACTACAGCTGGTGATAAAAGATCGGTTGTAGCTTTACACGATTTAAAGATATTGCGAATCTTAGAATTTCACTATTCTGATCGCGTGTTTCAAAACTTGAACAAACGGGAATAACTCTTAAACTAAACGTTTCCCGATATGATAATTACACTTTAAAATGATTTTTATAATGAATTACAACTATAGCAACGATTACAGGGAAATTCCTTAAAGTTGAAAACTACTCTTCTCGAAATTTCTAAGTCCAGCCTAAGCAAAACTAGAATTTGCCAAAATTCTAAGGTTCTTCAAAATCCTTCAGCCGATGAGAAGATTTACCAGAGAAGTAAGGGATTGGGTTATAAAACTTTGGCCAGCCCATTGTTCCTGACAATTAAAAAAGACCAATATGGCTTTCACACAAAAAAATTTCCAGCTGTCACCTTCGCCATTCTCATCACTCACCACATCTCTAGTTGCATCATCTCACTCTGCTGTCACATAAAAGCTTACCTCTGTCTATAGGGACAAAATCAAACCCATTGAAATTGTGACATGTCACAGTGAAATTTGTGTACTGTTAGTATTCAAAATTTAACTGGAAATGAATATTGGCATAAAGCTAAATGAAAAATCTTCGAATGAAATTTTGTTTTGGAATGAAGTACTTATACAGCCTTTGGTTATTGTAAATACTGGTGAACCAAAATGGTATCTTATAACAATATGTGAATAAATCTCAGCAAACTGAAGAAACTTTTTTTATTAATTTTATGACCTTCTCATTCAATTGTTAATCAGAAACAAATATTTCTCAGTTATTCTAAGTTCTGACCAAAATTTAGATAGTATTTTCTTATATTTATCTATCATTTTGTTAATATAGAATCCCAAACAGCGAAGTCAACTTGGGGGCAGTGCTATGTTTCCACTCACCATCCCAGATCCATGTATTACAGAAATCATTTTAGAAGAGCATGATGAATTTTTGATAATTGCTAACAAGGGGTAAGTTCTTTTAACTGCTATATAATAGTTTTTGCAAAATGATAAAAATAAGTCTACCATTCATTTGCTAAACTAGTTGTAATATTTACAGTTAATGTAAAATAAGTAATAAATTTCATGTCATTTAAAGGTGCATTTGATAAATCACGTCTTGTGTTATGTGATAATTCAAGAAAAGAATCCACAGAAACCTATTTACAACTCTCCTGATGTACAGAATTGCTGAATAGTATTTAAATGCAAAGAAATTCATTATTATTACACATGAAATATTATTGTGTTGATTATGTCTTGATTATTGTCGACTGTAGTGTTTTGTCTGTTATAAGGAAGCAACAAATCTTGACAGTTTTGTTGATAATGGGTTTCATATAACAAACATCACATCTGTTTTTACATCCATTTTTTATGTCAGCAAAAGAAATAAAAATTAAATGTAAATGTTATTTAGCCACAGATTTCCACATTTAAAATATGAAACATTGCCTAATCTCTAACAGGTTACACAACTGCTGACCATCAAAGAAGCCTTTCATATCTGCAAAGAACAAGTAGTTACAAATAGTATTAAATGTGGACCTGTTTCAAATATTATATTGTTTTAAGAAATGATGGAAATTAAATTAGTATCATCTAAAATAATTAAGTAAATTTGATGTCCTATCAACAAGACGTCTGATTCTAAATACCTACCACTAAACTTGAAGACGGTAATTTGAATTCTTTGGGATTATTTCTCAAGTATCATTTATTTATTTTATTTATTTATTTGTCATATGGCTAAGTAACTAATATAATACATATAAATATATACAATGACAAGAACATTGGTAGCAATCATAAACTGATGTCCAGTTCTTCCAGCCATTCTATGAAGGAAGTTGTAGGACTGAAAACATCTTCAAATGGTCCATCATACTTCCTTAGAGGGCATTCCTTGATGATATGCTCCACACTCTGGGAAGGAGCACCACAATCACATGCAGGAGAATTCTGAAGACCCAACTTATACAGCATGGCATTGCATTTCGCATGGCCTGTTCTTAGGCAATTTAGTTTGCCCCACTGGTCTATATTTAGGTGAATCCCGGAAGTCCAGTTGTAGGATCTTTAATATCTGGATGTTTCACAGATGCAGAGTTCCAGCTTTGTCACAATTTTTCCTTGACATCAAAGTCAAATACATCTTGCCATACTGGATTTCTGGCTTTAAGATGAGTGGGGGTAAGTCATTTAGTACCTCATGGATTGGGAGATCCTGTGGATGGTCAGGATGGTGTAGTTTTATCCACTCCCATGCCGTTGCTTCTTGGCGTCTTACCTGTGGAGGTGGTATTTTGCTGATTAGGTGTAACCAGGCTACTGGGGTGGATTTTAGTGTGCTAGTTATTACTCTCATACACTCATTCATATGGACGTCAGTGTTTCTAGTGTGAGCACTATGTAGCCACACTGGAGCACAGTACTCTGTGACAGGGTAAACCATGGTGAAAGCAGTTGTTTGTATTGTGTCCGCATCAGCTCCCCACGAAGTACCAGCTAACTTCTTCATGATGTTGTTTTGTGTTTTAAGTTTCTGACTTGTGTTTTACAGGTGTTTTTAAAATGTTAAGGAATGGTCTAAGGTGATGCGAAGAAATTTAGGATAGAAGTTGTGTTTCACTCTCTGGTGGCAGAAGTCCACTTTGAGCTGCTGATGTGCTATTCTATTGCTCAAGTGGAATGCACATACTTCTGTTTTCATCGGGTTCAGACAAAGTCTCCACTTTATATAATATGCACTCAAGGTTTCTAAGTTGTTAGAGAGAGTGCTTTCACCTTCTTCTAATGTAGCAGTTTTGACAGTTATAGCTAATTCATCAGCATAGCAGAATTTATTGCAGGTTGTTCCAGTTGCATCACTGGTGTACAAGTTGAAGAGCAATGGAGCTGGTACTGACCCTTGAAGTAATCCATTTATACTGTAAATGACTTGCTTGTCTTATGCCCAACGATGACCCTAAAATATTGGCTGGTCAGCATATTCTTCAGGAATGATGTTAGTTTCCTGCAGGGTATATGTTTTTTTAAGTTTAAGTAGCAGTCCATCCAGCCAAACGATACCATATGCCGCTGTTAGATCAACAAAAGCAACTGATGTCTTTAACTTCTTTTGAAATCCAGCCTCAATATATGATGTCAGTGCTAATACTTGCTCACAACAGCTCCATTTTAGTTTGAAACCTGCCTGGTATGTTGGTGTTATGTTATTTATTATTCTTTGAGTACATTTAAGGATGAGGCATTCTAGGAGCTAATATCAAACACTTAGTAGAGCAATGGGTCAATAGCTTGATGCATCATCTGCTGATTTTCCTGGTTTGAGGATCCTCAAGGTGTAAGCCATCTTGAATTCTGGGAGGATGATCCTAGTGTCCAGGATATTGCTGAAGAAGTTCTTGAGCCAAGTTCTTCCCTGCTTGCCCTGATATCTTATGAATTCTGGGAAAATGCCATCTAATTCAGCAGCCTTCCTCATTTTTAGCATTTTGATGGCTTTCTCAACTTCTTCATGACTGAGAGGATTCGAAAGGGTAGGGTTATTTCTGAGGTTTTTATCCATATCAGTCATCACTCTCTCCATCTGTTTCTTCATGGCAGGATCTATTGGCACATTGTCAGCTCTTGTTTTGATGTGCAATGCCATTTCAGTTGGTGTAATTCCTGGCTCCCCTTTGCATGTGTTTGAGGTTGCAACCAGTTTTCTAAGGAGAGTCCATGCATTTCGACTGGAGGGAGTAAAGCTCATTTGAGAATTTAGCTCAATCCATTTCTGTTTCCTCCCTTCATTCATTTTTTCTAATATTCTTTTTCCTGTTTCAGAGTCACCAGTTTTTTGATAATTTTCATACAATGTTTGCGTAGATTTGTCCCAGCATGGAATGTATTGTAAGAATGGAAACTTTCACAGCATATGCTTGAAATGAAGTCTTCACAGGTGTACTGCCGGATAGTGTTTTGAAAACACGATATTTCGATTACTAAATCCGTCGTCTTCATCAGGTGTTGAGACATTTGCACAGGTCGGCTGACCGTCGGATACTGAGACAGCCCAGATGCCACATCTCCTTGTATAGGCCAACGGCTCTCTCTGACGCCCGCACCTGGCAGCTGGCAGTGAGTGGGCGGAGCTACAGTTGTTCGTTACTGGCAGAGGAAGTTAATATTGGGCCGTTTGTGGTGGTTGATGAACATGCGTGCCACACTCTCTGCATAGAATTGCCAAGGCTGGTTTCCATGCCTTACTAAGACATAGCCCACTATCTCTGTTGTAGGTATCAGACAAACGAATTTCAATCGCTTCTTTGACAATGGAATCCCAAATGTATGAGGTCCTAGTCAATATCATAATGTTGTTGAAGTCAACCCTGTGGCTATGGTTTTACACATGCTTGGCGATTGCTGACTTGCTATACTGTCCCAGGCGAAGATAGCGTTTGTTTTCTTCACACCGGTCTTAGCCATAGAAGTTATTTCTATATGAATGGTATAAGGGTGTATCCAGGATCTGCGAGCTAAGGGGCGAGGGGGGGGGGGCGCAAGATTTTAACTAGGAGAGGTAACTCATGTTGGTTTTGAAGAAGTGGGGTGGGGGACTGAAATATGATGATTTTTAAAAAAATGAAACTCAAACCTATTGAGGAAACTATTTTTATTATTGATTAACATAGTAATCCAACCACTTAATCTCAGGACCTTCTATGTAGTGAATTGAGATTGTAACTCAGTTATAGTTTTTTTTATATATACATTAACTGTATCGGATTCTCAGAAAATTTTACAAAAACTTTATTTTTCAATATCTCACTGTATAACTATATCATTATTCAATACATAGTCTTTAATTCTGTGGGTGCTCGGGGGCTCTAGCACCCATGAGAGGTAAATAGTGGGTGCGGAGCACCCATGAACATAGGCATCAACACTATTCAGTAATCCTGTTACCTACCTTACATGCACCACCTTTCGAGATCGTGCTTGCCTGCAATGCAAGCGTGCACAAGGAGAATTTAAACACTACGTTAAGTCACACAAGAAAGCCAAGCTCTATCTCGCCATACATCATGCCACACCCTCCGCCGTGGCCCTCTCGTTGTCAGTCGAGAAGGAAAATAGAACAGTTGCTTTGAGAGCGCGCCGTGCATATTGTTATAGCGTGTATTTCGGAAAATTATTAGTTTCGATGGATAAAATCAAAGGCATCCAAACCTGAAGAACCTTCCACTAGTAGCTCTTCTAAGCTTAGTGCAGCTCAACAGATCCAACCAGAAAATTTTATATCAGCAAATTTAATTGAAGAGAGGAAAGGTGAAATTTTCAAAATAAGTGACAAATAATTTTTTCGCAACCGTTATATGATGCATATGTAGACGAAGTGTTTTGCCAAATCTGTGAAGAAACCATTTCTAGTGTCATTTCTGCACCGAATATATTTTTAAGAGTTGATGATTCCCTTAAGATATTCTCTCAAAGTGGCTTTCCATCATGGAATAAATCTTTAAAAGGGTTTAAAAACACGAAAAGTTTGACGTTCACTGCTTTTGTGTGTTGGATAAAGCCAGTTCAGAACATGGCGTCAATGTGCATCGCATGTTATCAAAAAGTAAACTTCAAGACATAGAAACAGCTAGAACCATCCCCTTAAAAATGTTTTCTGCTCTTCGTTTTTAAATGTCTGGAGGCCTAGCCATAAGTGGCCATGAGGACGAACATTCAAATTGCATTCGATTGTCGAAGTTGCGATCACAGGATACTACTGGGTTTAACCTGTGGTTCCATAGCAGCAGATATAAGTGGTTGTCACAAGATATCACCAAAGAATTGAACAATTTTGAGTGACGAAGTACTGTATAAAATAATCAAAGCAGTGCAAAATGTGTTCTATTACTCAGATGTGGTTGACGAAACTAGTGATATTTCCGATAGTGAATGACTCATATTCTGCTGGACCCTAAGCTTAATAAACATGAAACTTTTATTGGTGATTATTTAATGGTATCAACAACATTCGAAAATTTGTTTAAAATATTCGATGACGTACTAAGAAGATTTGACATATATATCAAGATGTGTAGGGGTCTCTAGGATTACAATCAATTTGGACGACAGGAAATGGATGAACATTGAAATGAAATATTCCATTACATTCAACCGCTTTTCTACTGTTACTGTCGAAGTAATGAGAATATTATGACATTATTGTATTGTCACCATTTCTTAATACATGCACAAAATTTCAAACAATTCAGACGTTAGGAAATGACTGAACATTTAATTGAAATATTTCATTGCATTCAAGAAGTTTTCTATTGTTACTGTCAAAGCAATGAGAAAATTAGGACACAGCAATGAAATTATTGTCATCAGTTCTCAATACATGTGCAAATTTTCAAAAAATTTGGACATCTGGAATTGTGTTAAGATTCAATTGAAATTTCCATCACATTCAACAATTTTTCTGTTGTTACTGCCAAAGCAATAAGAATAGCTGGGTGTTGTAGTGAAATTATTGTATTGTTGCCGGTTATTTATATGTTTGCAAAATTTCAAACAACTTGGACTTCTGGAAGTGGGTGAAAATTGAGTTTAAAGATTCGTTACATTCATACATACATTGATGACTTAAGAGATCCTTTTTTGAGAACAGAATTTAATAGAGCTCTGAATGACTTGAAAGCCAATAAGGCAGTTGGAATCGATGAGATCCCTAGGAGAAGAAAGGGTTGAAAGATTATTCAAGCTGATATCAAAAAGTTATGAAACAGGAGAAATTCCAACAATTTAAAAAAAAAAAAAAAAAATCGTCTTCACACTTCCAAAGAAAGCACAAGCCAACAAATGTGAGAATTACCACACCATTAGTCTAACATCACATGCTTCAAAATTTCTGACCAGAATAATATACAGAAGGATGGAAAGTGTAGTAGAAGTGATAGTGGGTGAAGATCAGTTCGTGTTTAGGAAAAATCGCAGTACAAGGGAAGCAATTCTGGCATTAAGATTAATGCTTGAAGGGAGGATCAGGAAAAACAAAGATATGGCATTTGTTGAATTAGAAAAAGCTTTTGATAATGTTAGGTGGGACAAGATTTTCAAAATTTTAAAGAAGTCAGGTCTAATATCGAGATAGAAGAATACTTTATAAACTATATAAGGATCAAGTGGCTATTATAAAAGTAGAATATCATGAGAGACATTGCATCGGTAAAAAAGGGTAGTCTATCCCCATTAATATTCAACTTGTATGTAGAAGAAGCAATAAAGGAAGTCAAAGAAAAATTTCCATGTGGCATAAGTGTTCAGGGAGAAAAAATCAGTATGCTATGATTTGCTAATGACATTGTCTTGTTAGCAGAAAGGGCTGAGGATACTGAGAAGTTACTGAATGGCATGAACAAAATAATGAAGGAAGATTTTAGACTGAATATAAATCAAAGGAAGACCAAAGTGATGAAATGATACCAAGCACAGTAGATTAAATATAAAAATAGGATCGGATAAAAAAGGAGAAGTAATTGAATTCTGTTACTTAGGAAGCAAAATTACAACTGATGGCCAAAGCAGGAATGATGTTAAAAGCAGAATAATGCTTGGAAAAAGAGCCTCCATAAAAAAGAAATATATTTTAATTTAAAATATTGATCTAGGAATTAGAAAAAATAAAAATGTGAGGAGCACAGCTCTTTATGGTAGCGAAACATGGACTTTAGGAATACCTGAAAGAAAAAAAATTGAAGGATTTCAAATGTGGTGCTACAGAAGAATGCTAAAAATTAAGTAGACAGACAAAGTAAGAAATAAAGAGTTTTGGAAATGATGGGTGAGGAAAGAAGTTTGTGGAAGAAGCGTACAGAAAGAAGAGACAGGCTGGTAGGTCATATTGTGAGACATGCTGGATTGGTTTTATTTATTTATTTATTTTATTTATCAATCTTTTTTCATGGATCCCTGCTGAGGAAGTACCTCTGGGATGTGAAACATGTCATGGTTAATATACATACATACAATATGAGTCATAATCATAGTAAAAAAAAAAAAAGTTACATATTACAAAGAAAAAATAAAGACAATAAAATAAACATAAATTTTTACAACTGTGATTTGCAAAAGTCATATTGAATACAATTAATTGTTTTGCCCAAATTCTTGAATGGAGTAGAAGGAGTTGCCAATAAGATAATCTCTCAGTTTTTCTTTAAATATATCTTTATTTTCTGCAAATTGTTTTATACCCTTGGGAAGTTTATTAAACAGATGTATGCCAGAATAATTAACACCTCTTTGTACTAATGTGGTTTGTGCAAGTTATTTCTGCTTCTTGTATTGAGATTGTGTACCTGTGAATTAGAAGTAAACAGGTTACAATGATCTATGACAAAGCACATGAGAGAATATATATACTGAGAACTTATTGTAAGAACACTGAGTTTTTTAAAAAGTTGTCTGCAAGAAGTTCTTGGTTTTACCCTACACAACATCCTAATAGCTCTTTTCTGTGCTATGAAAACTTTTTTACTTTGTGAAGAGTTTCCCCAAAAAATTATGCCATATGACATTACTGAATGAAAATATGAGGAGTAAACCTGTTTCATTAATTCTAGATCTGCTGTTAGAGAAAGTGTTCGTATTGCAAAGGTGGCACTACTTAACTTCTTCAGTAGTGAAGTGATATGTTCATGCCAACAGAGTTTCTCATCTAGTTTAATACCAAGGAATTTTATACTCTTTGTTTCTAATATTGTGTTATTTTTATAGCTTACTTGTAAATCTGGCTGTGCCTTATTTTTTGTTTTAAACCTAATATAATGTGTTTTTTTCAAAATTTAGTTTTAATGAATTTGCCTTAAACCAATTTGCTACTTCACTAAGTACTTCATTTTCATTAAATTCTAGATTGCTGTTTGGTGTTTTTCTCACAGTCATGTTAGTGTCATCTGCAAATAAAACACTCTTAACTTTGTCAGATAAGTTTCCAGGAAGGTCATTGATATACAACAAGAAGAGGAGGGGTCCTAGGACGGAACCTTGTGAAATTCCATGTTTTAATTTTTCCCAGTCTGATGAAGCATCTTTGTTTATTTTAGTATCAAAAATGGACACTTTTTGCATTCGACTTTCCATGTATGATCTAAACCATTTACCTGCGATTCCATAAATACCATAGTATTCCATTTTTTTCAAAAGTTGTAAGGTGCCTGTTATTTAGTTAAATAATGTCCCCTCAGGTCATTATTAGTAGACGGGGAGAGTAGTAGCAAAAGAAGTATCAGTTTCTCATTTTAAGTTTGATGTTCCACTCCGGTATCTTCGTCTAGAATCGGCTAATGCAGATCAGATAGGCCCACCCCGAGGACATGATACAGACACTGATACAGATAACTTTTCACTTATAACACCGATTTTGATGGGATAAAGTAGCACATTTAGTGGGAATAGACATTCAAGACACTTTAAAAGATAAATTAGATGAAAAACTTACCAAAGTAGGCCATAATAAGGATCGGAAGGTAACGCCATAAACACACGTGTTAAACATTTGCAGCCCGTATTTTGATAATATTAGACACTTTTCAGTACTGCAAAGGGTAGAGTAAGGGGTAAAAACACCCTAGAATTAAGAATTTGTAACTCTTAGCTCTAGATATGGAAGGTTTAATGAGTAATAAATTAAATTAGCTAGGTCACAACACAGGTTAACATTTTGAAAATTCATAACGGAGAGAACTCCATTTTCACTGTAATAATTTATACACCACAGGAAACTACACTCACTTTGGAACGTTTTGAGGTACCTTTTAGCAAAATCGGAGTAGTAACAGGGGAGCAATAGAATTTATAAGTTTAAATGTACTGATTGAAACATGAGGGTTGGGAAATAATTTTTAAAACACCGTACAATGAACAAACAGACTTGAGGAATAGCTTAAAGAGTTGGAAAAAATTCAGAGAATCCAAAAATAATTTTTACTTGACGATAGCTTGAATATCTTAGAAATTACCAAAAACAATGAATTACGTTTCAAAACATTCCCGCAATGAAGAGGATCATGGGACTGATACAGGACTCGCGCTATAGGTCGGTACATAGTAGGGAAGATTAAGGAATCCAGTTAGCGAGCTTATTTTTGTTAATAAGTTGGTACACAGGGGCATCACGTCATCGCGCCAATAAATAGAGGAGGCCATGTTGTCTCAGGTCACATTTTGGTCGGGTGTCCTAGGGAGTGGATGTTCGGGCTGTGATCCGAAATCATCGTGCACAGGAAGTTGAGAATACCGCGTGTGTTCGACACCATACTTGAAGCGTGGTAGGCAATGTAACTTTTAAATTTGGGGGTCTCTTGCTGCTTGTCCTTCATAACAGGTAATCTTTTGGTAAGGAAGTTTTGATATGCCTCAAAGTGTTAACTGATTAATTTGACTATGCAATTGTGAATAAAACTCTGGAACCCTAGAAACTTGACTTTATCTTAGAGTAGTTTTCAGACCTTTTCCGAATTTTAGGTTATCAAAATTCGGTGGTGACCATCACAATCAATTAACCATCCTAGGTGCACGAGTCATGAAAAAGGAACAGAACCTTTGATTTAGTCGTTTCCTGGCGACTAGTTGAGCTTATGAAGTCTGTGTTCAACCCCAGCACAGCTTTTTTTCTCACAAAGTAGTTCGTGATTTACACAGTTAAATGCTTTTGCAAGATCACAAAATATTCCTACAGGGCTCATTTTATTATTAAGTTTCTCAAATGTGTTATTTAAAAATGAATATATAGCCGTTTCTATAGATGATCCTTTTTGGAACTCAAATTGGGATTTAGTGAGGATATTATTTTGCGTAACATGTTTTATTACTCTACAATACATGAATTTTTCAAAAATCTTTGAGAATCCTGAAAGTAATGAAATGGGACGATAGTTATCTACACATGTTGATTCTCCTTTTTTAAACAACAGTTTTAAACTGCATATTTTAGTCTATTTGGAAACACACCTTGAATTAACGATTCATTACAAATGTGGGCAAGTACACGATCGATACAATCTGAACATCTTTTTAGTAATTTACTTGAAATATTGTCATAGCTGGAAGAATTTTTAGGTTTTAATTGTTTAATGAGTTTATTTATTTCTGAGACTGTTACTGGTGGCAATTGCATTTCCACAAATCTATTTTGGTAAGCAGTCTGAAGAAGCCTAAGGGCACTATTTGGGGACTGCTTTTCTATGCCTAATTTCTCTACAACTGTAGTAAAATGTTTGTTAAATATTTCACAAACTTCCCCTACTTCACTATGGACAGATCCATTTTGTTCTATTTTTATGTCTTTAGAGTGATTTACAGATTTTCCTGTTACAGTTTTTATTATATTCCATACCTATAGTTTTCATCTTATCGCCTGAATTCTCTATTTTTTTTATATATATACCTGTTCTAGGCCTTTCTTATTACATTTCTTAGTATTTTAGAATAAAGTTTATAATGAGCTTTAAGTGTGTAGTTATCTGATTCTCTTACTTTTAAGTACAGGTCTCCTTTTGTTTTACAAGATATTCTAATACCCTTTGTTATCCAGCCGTTACCTAGTTCATTGTTTGGAGTATTGACAACTTTCCTTTTTTTGAAACTTCCTTCGAAAAGTGTTAGAAATATATTGAGAAAGGAATCAAATTTTGCGTTAACACCATGTGCATTGTTCACTTCTGACCATTGTTCATTATTTAAGGAATCTATGAAATGTTTTATATTGTTTTCATTAATATTTCTTCTATAACCCCAGCTTTTCTCTATCTGTTTAATAGTGTTTCTGGACTTGATACATAGCAGCTGGGCATCATGATCTGAGATACCATTTATTACTGGAAGTATGTTGTAATTACTGTACTGAGAAATATCCATAAAAAAATTTATCAATTGCAGTCCTGCTATTATTTTGTATTCTAGTAGGAAAATTTACAAGTGCCGTTAAGTTAAAAGACAACATCAAGGCTTCCATATCTAGCATCTCATTGCTTTGATTGAGAAAGTCAACATTAAAATCTCCACATAAAACTATTCGTTTGTTATTTTTGAAACATAGTGACATGATAAAAACAGACTAAAATTTCCTGAGGGGGCCCTGTAAATTGCTATTAATATGAGCTCTTCCTTAGCATATTCTAGTTTAGTAATACAGCATTCAAAGTGTTGTTCTATACAATACTTAATTACGGCTACACTATTGCATTGAATATTATTTTTAACAAAAATGGCAACTCCACCTTTCTCCATTTTACATCTACAGAAATGAGAACTTAGTTTATAATTTGGGATGGACAGCTGAGATATTCCTGTGTCAGACAAATGATGTTCAGATAAGCACAAAACATCTACATTGAAATTTCTGGAATTTTGAATCTCTTCTAGGCATAAGGTAATGTCATCAGTTTTACTAAATATCCCCCTTATATTTTGATGGAGAATAGTGGTCTGAACTCTTTGATTCAATGAATTTAAATTGTTTACTTTATTAGTATATACTGGTATGTCAGATGGAATTTCTAATTTCGATAAGTTTTGATCAGGAGAGACTTAATTTCTTTTAGACATCTTAATACATTTATTTTATTTACCCTTAAAAAAGGACGCGACTTAATACCACTTATCACAGGAATACCTCTTTCACTCACCTGGCATCCCCTGATCTCATCAGGAATAAGAAGCGAAAGCTTCCTTTTACCTCTGAGATTCAGATGAAGTCCATGGCGAGTATAACTGTCCCTACCAATTCAGGCCACATCTATCAAACCAATGTGGGAATTTGCTGACTGCCAGAGAACCCTTTCCAACGATGCATTTGTACGGCTAATGTTATGCCACATCCATGGTTCATCATAACGCTCAAGCAAACCCACAAATCCCACATTTGTCTGATGTGTGTTCCTGGTTAATTTGCTGGTGGAGGGAACAGTCAAAGGTAAGAACTGTAGAGGAAGACAGAGATTAGAACATATAAAGCAGATAATTGAGGATGTGGGTTGTAAGGGGTATTTAGAGATGAAGAGGTTAGCACAAGATAGGAAGGGATAGAAGATTGCATCAAACCAGTCAAAAATCTGATGACAGCGAAAATGGGAAAAAAAACCAATACAATATACATACAGATCAAGCTAATATAAACCATATAAAAAAATGGAGGTTCTCATATGACCAAATCAGAGTTCTAATTCAGCTCCCATTTAACATGCTTTGGAAAAGTTACATCATAGGGTAAGATGCCATCTTCAAATTTTAATTTCAAATTATTTCAGCTATTTTCATCACTTCCATTGATCATTTATTCCACCCCATGACTCCTTCACCCACACCCTTATGCCTGAAATTCAGTATCAGTTGCAGTCATGGTCACATTTTCACTTTCATCCATCATTCTTAATTCTTCCACCCATATATGTCCACAGCTCATCACTATTATATGCCTTGTATATTTTCATGGGCGCCAGCAGGATTACATTAAGGGAGGTGCCCCTGTATATTTTTTTATACATTATATATAATACTTATTACTTATTAACAAAGCATACTGAATTTATTGATAGTGTGTTGAACAAAATTAGATACAACCCAGGAGGTGGCCTAAGTAATTATTCACACAGTGAATTTAATAATAAAAGTACACCCCCTTGCGCCTCCCTCCCGGCGCCCATATATATTTTCATGTGCACCAGCAGCTACACATATAAAATTAGCCAAGCACTTCAACTTCTGTGCTCGTGAATAGGGGCATAGGCTGAAATGTTGTATTTTACTACTAAAGTAGTGTTTTTTATCATCTCATATTTTTCCTGCTACAATGTTTCTCAGATTTCTTATTTACGTTCTATTTTATTGATTTGGATCTATTTTATTATATATATCTGACCTTTCCTCCTTCCCTTCCTCTCATCCATTTTTAGAGGGTCTCTTTACTATAAATCTGTTGCTTTATTTTTTATTATTGACAAAAGGCTTAAGCCCAAAATTTTCAGAATTTATCATGTTGTGTTGCTGTCATCACTTGTGGTTAACAATGGTTCTCTATCTCTGTTTATGTTTGCTAGTAATCACCTTTTGCTTCCAATCAAAATCAGTAGATGTAGTTCATTAGATAAAATCCTCAGAGTTGTTTAAGACAGTCATTTTTTATAAAATTTGTTTGAGGTCTTATTTGTATTAAAGTTAAATAATATCTTTCAGATTGTAAGGTTTGTTTATGTCAGTGTTCTGTTACGATGCAAAAAAGAATAATAGGTAAAATGCTCTAGCATTGAAGTATTACTTGCTTCATTTCTTTAAATCTTTGCTGTTGAGAATCAATGAATAAACTGAATAATCCCCTTTGTTGGTGATGTTTAAACAGCCAAATAAAAATTAATAATAGATATATGATAGATGATTACACTTTATTGATACTAAATTAGTCAGTCTGAATGATATCAATCACTTTCTTTAGTCGATATTTCTAATCACTTGTGTAACTTCATTTCATGCTACAATAAACACAAACAATTTACCTTTTTCCACTATTTATTGTTAAATAATATAACAAAAATGTGTAACTTATATAAAAACGTTTGTTAATTTGGTGATTTTTTCTCTTCTTTTTAATAGCGTGTTTACACCTGAACGTGAATTTCACTACAACCTGCAATTGTTTCCTGTTTTTTAGTTAAATGTTACATATATTACATTGAAGTTTGTAATATTTATGAATCATTTTAACTCCTCATTCATTTTTGTGGTTGTAAAAAAATTCATTCAGTTTTTTTAATTCAAAAGTTATTTATAGGACATCTGCTTAACAACAGTGTAATCCACCACATATTTAACATCTATCAAAGGTTACTTCCTTAATGATTCTAGAGCACAGCTATCTTGACCTATATTTTCAATATGGGGCGTCCATAAATTACATGAAGTGACATGGGGGGGGGGGGGGTTCCGGTGAAATCTCACCAGGGGGGGGGGGGAGGATCTACATCTCACATGAGCTTTTTGAAATATTGTTGGACTGTGGATTAAAAAAAAAAAAAAAAAAAAAAAAAAAAAAAAAACAGGTCTACAAATGACGGGAAAGTCGATTTTAGGGGGGTATTTCATCGAAAAGTGGGGGTGTAACCTGCTTTTGGAATGCTGAAACCTAAAAAAAAGGTCTCAAAAAGTTGTGAGGTCGATTTCTGGGGGGGGGTCCCATGGACCAGATCTCACCGGGGGGTGCAGATCTCACGAAGTCTCACCAGAAAGGGGGGGGGAGGTCCAGAATTTTGGAAAAACACCTCACATAATTTATAGATGCCCCCATATGCTTGCACCATAAAATACGGAAACATGTACTACAACAATATTTATTTCTATTAGCATTTTAAGATTCAAATTTGTTTTAGTAAACTTTTGTTTTATAGGTTTTGGGAGGTTGTTAGTGTGGCTGAAGCCGTTGAAGAGGTCCAACATGTCAGCAATGCCATACTAGCTGCAAAGAGACTGCAGGATGTGGCACAAAGTTATGGTTGTGAAGAAAACATTAGTATAGTTGTAGTTCGATTTTACAATCTTGGTTCTGATGTAGACCACCTAATGAGGGAATTAAGACATACAATTCGCAAAACTAGACAGAAGTTTTTAGTTGACAGTCATGATGTTGAATCAAATACAGACACTTGTCAGAAATTAACATATGGAAGTAATATTCATGATAATTCTCTCAACTGCTGTTGTCAAGGTACAAATGAAAGATATTTTGGTGGGGATTGCATCAATATGGAAACGATTGCTCACTGCTATAGAAATGGATTAACATTAGACGGAAATGGTGGTTGCTCCGATTTGAACACAGTTCCTGAAGTAGACAGGTCTTCACCAAGTGGGCAAAGTGACCATGCTAATAGTGATTATGTCAGCAGAAAAGTTGGCACAATTCAGATGCATGACTACTCACAACAATGGGATAACAATATAAACAGAACATCATTTGCAAAAGCAAAATTACCAAACCACCAGTCAGTGCTCATGCACGAAAATGGCACTAGAAAAATGTCTGCTGTAGGAACATCATTAGAACGGAGGAGTTACAGGGACAGCAAAAGAAGCAGCAGTGGCGTTCTAAGGGCAATTAGATCTAAGCTCGATAGTTATTCCAATGGCCACTTGGCAGATGGGGAGGAAGAGGAGACAAGTTCTGACCGCTCTGGCACACAGCTATCAGAAGAACAGTTCAAATGTTGGGAATACATGTTAGAGCAGAACACACAACTTTTGTTTGATAAGGAACTTGACACTCTCTCTAGGGGTTTTGCACGTAATAGTGGTTTAAGGAGTACTGGTTCTGCTACACGCTTGGATGCTGTTTGGTCACAAAATGTTGCTTCCTCTTTTCAACATGGTAAAGGATTATCACACAGCAGCCCTCACTTGTCTGACAGTGCTGTTTCTCCGGCTCCCATGGCACCATTTCTGTCTCGACACTTTGGTAGTGCACGATCATTCAACCCTACAAACAGGTCTTCTAAATTTGGTTCAGGTAGGCATGTATTAAATGGAGGACCAAATGCTGCCTACTTTGGCAGTCTTCAAAGGCTTATGCCATATAATCTTGAGTATAATTTTGCTGTCATACAGGAGCGAGGTGCAAATCAAGATTCATTAGAAATGGATACCCGCATGCAGAAGTACTGGGGTGTTGCCACTACTGAACTGTGATCTTAAGTCTGATAATAATCTGTGAGACAGTATAAATGTGCAAAATTGTAAACAAAAAATGTGAATATCATTAAAATCAATGTAAATATTGTTATTATGTAAATTATTATTTTTTTAAAAATAAACTAATGAGAAAAAAGTCAATTCACAACTATTAAAATATTAAATAAGTTTATAATTATAATCATTACTATAACTGAACAACTTCTTTATGGGTAAATTTAAAAGTAATGTGAGAGGTATCTGTTTTTGAAGGTGATGAATTTGTATAGGAACAAGATGCTGCACTTGTGTAAACGTATTGTGTTCCTAGTCAGATTGTATTTATTCTGAAAAACCTCTGCCATCATGGAATGTCAAGTTACACCAACTCCAATATGACTCTGAAATGGCAGAAACAATTTGCCCAGCAAAACTGTATCTTACACAGTTCAAGATAAAATGATTGTTAAAATGTAATTAAACCACAGTATCTCTTTCTGTGTTTTCTCTGTTTATCCCCATCCTCTGATGTTTAATTCCCAGATTATTTTATACACTTCATTATGTCCTAATAGTAGAAAAAGAACTGCATGGGACCGTTAAATTACATTGTTTAACTAAAAGATATTGTCTGAATATGTCAGATACTGAAATAACATTCATTTGTGGCTCTCTAAGTATACATAGAATTAATTTTTAGTCACAAAATTTGTAGGCATTAAGAAAACAATTATATTAAAAATGTGTCATAAAAATGTAGCAAATGCACTTTCATAACTGAGAGGTCAACCAACATAATATATATATTTTTTTGCGATGGCATTACTGGTAAGTAAACTTTTAGAAAGGAACATCAAAATAAATGTGAATACAGAAGGTAAACCCATTATTTATTTAAAATGACGGCTGTAGGACTGCAATAAAACATCCACACACCCAGATAGTTAAAGAAAATTGCACTAGGTTTTGGGTGACCCCTTATTTATGTGAACTCAGATTTCAGAGGTGAGAATAGAATGATCATCATTGGTGGAGATTTAAATTTACCAGGTGTAAACTAGGAAGGAAATAAGATGAATAACACAAGGGAGGGTCTAATTCAGAGAACGAGCTTAACAATACAATTAGAAATGAAGATAGTAAAAAGTTTGAAATTCATCCTGAGGAAATTATGAAGGAAAAAGAAAGCTGAAAACACATAAAGGGGCTGGTGTAGATAAAATTACTACAGATATCTTAAAGATAGCCGGATGTGACATTGTAACTTATCTTGAAATATTATTTAAACTAGACAACCCGTGCGAAACTTTCGCGAAAAAAAATGTGATGAAAAGTTAGGTTGAATATGATGTTATCAAAGCTGAGTCATTACTCTTCATACTCCTACTTCATTTATCGATTTTGGTTAGAAATCCAGGGAGATAAAAGGCTGGAAAGACATAAAATGTATTTTAGAAATATTGATATTTTTGCCCTTTATGGGTCCAATTACGAAAACCTTCTTTCTTAAAATATAATGTTACCATGGTGGAGACATTATTCTTTAATATGATACCATATTTATCTATATCGGTTAGATATTAAGGGAGATAAATCTCTCGTGACAAAAAAATGCGTTATAGAAAAATTTATACTTTTTCCCTTTAATGGTTGAATTCCAAAAACATTCATTCTTAAAATATGATTTCACAAAGCTGAGACATTACTCCTTACAATCCTACTTCATTTATCGATTTTGGTTAGATATCCAGGGAGATAAATGGCTCGAGATACAAAAAACGCATTTTAGAAAAATTAACATTTTTGCCCTTTAAGGGTAGAATTACGAAAAACTCCTTTCTTAAAATATAATGTTACCATGGGGGAGACCTTATTCTTTAGTATGATTCCTCATTTATCTATATCAGTTAGATATTAAGGGAGATAAATCGCTCGTGACACAAAAGCGAATTGCATAAATATTGATCCTTTTGCCCTTTAAGGGTCAAATTCCGAAAAATTTCTGACTTAATATATGATGTCACTAAAGCGGAGATCTTAATCTTTAAAATGATACTTCATTATACGATTTCAGATAGGTATCCAGGGAGATAAATGACTTGTAACACAGAAAACAGCATTTTAGAAATATTGACATTTTCGCCCTTTAAGGGTCGAATTCCTAAAACTTTCTTTCTTAAAATATGATGTTTCTAAAGTAGAGACCATACGCTTTAAAATGACACCTCATTGATTGATTTTAGTTAAGTATGAAGGAAGATATAGGCTTGTGACAAAAAAATACCTTATAGAAATAATATATATGATTGAGTCTGGGTAGAAGAATTATTAAAAGGTAGAAAACACAAAGTTAGGGTAGGAAATGTAGTATCAAAAGAAGTGGAAGTAAAAATGGGTTTGCCACAGGGTAGTGTATTGGGACCATTGCTATTCATTAATCTAATGAATAATTGTGTTGATTGTTTACTATCTGAAATTAGTTTGTTTGCACATGACATAATGCTGTATAAAAGAATCAAAACAATAGAGGATTGTAAACAGTTGCAGGGTGATCTGGACAGGATATCTAATTGGGTTGGTAAACATGGAATGATGATAAATGCAAAGAAGAGTCAGCTTATTAGATACACAAATAAAAAACAAAAGGTTAATTGTGAATATAAGGTGGGGAAAGAATTGCTTGCTGAAGACTTGAAATGTAAATATCTTGGAATTACTTTTGATAACAAACTTGACTGGGCAGGACACATAGGACAGGTGGTAGGGAAAGGTTTAAAAATCCTGCACTTGTTGGAGAGATTGATGAGGGGATGTACGAGAGAAGTAAAGGAATTGGGTTACAAAACTTTGGTCAGACCATTGCTCGAATATGGTAGTGTACTATGGGACCCTCATTTTATGTATCAAATACAGGAGTTGGAGAGGGTGCAAAAAAGGGCTGCTAGATTTGTTTCTGGAAATTATCGCAGAATGCAATCAGTGACGGATATGATAAAGGATCTGGAATGGGATTCATTGCAATACAGGAGGAGGGTCATGGGAGTGTACAGGGCATATACTGGCGATGAAGCATGGAAAGATATTGCAATAGGTATGAAAAGTAGTGCATGGAAGGGAAAAGATGACCATGACCACAAGCTGGCACTCGATTTCAGGCACAAGGGTGTGGGAAGATTCTCTTTTTTAGGTAAGGGTGTCAGGGATTGGAATGAGTTACGAAGAGAAATGATGAATAATTTACCGAAAACTTTGAAAGAATTTAAAGATAAAATTTGTAGAGGGCAAATGTAGGTTGGTGCAGGATAGGGGGAAGATGGGTGTGTAGGGAAATTGCCACTGGAGCCTGTGCTCCATTGCAATTAAATTAAATTAAGTTAAATATGGTTGTAAAAGAACATAACATTGAACCAGCCTCTATAAATTATAGCCTTCTTATAAAAAAAATCTTTCCATTATTGGTCATGCACCTACACCACAAGCTATCTCATTACCATTGTTGGGGTGTCGAGTTCAAATTCTCCCTGATGGCACCAATTCTGAGTTCGGTCAAGTGATCTATGTTTTTTGAGAGTTTAAGTTTAATGTGGAGAAATTCTGGGCAAAAGTTTACTAACCTTCATGATTAAAGTAAACTGCTGCTAACCTTATTGCGATCTTGATCCTCCATTTTGTGTACTGATTTTCTGTGAGGTCTCTGCTGTACTTGTGGGCTGTTAATATTCTGTTACATAATTCAGGTATGCCATCATTCCATTTTATGTCAGAAGACAAAGGTAAGGAAGAAGGTTACGTATGGAGTGGCAAGCTGAGAGTGAATCTTTATATCATATTAATGATGAGATGGATAGTTACCGATTAACCCATTTATGTGTGTGCTACTGCAATGCTATTCTGATGGTGTCTATAACCTGATAGGTTATTGGATCTTATAAACATGTGGCATAACTGTTTAGTAAATAAAGCTAACTATTTTATAAAACAGCAGATCAATGGTAACAGGATCTTACTGAAGGATATTCCCAATGTAAACATGATTTTATTGATGGCTACATGATGCTACTGATAACAGCATAATACTTGACCAGGCTAAGGTGCCACTGATGGCATGATGTGAGACTAGGCTACAAGAATCAGTCCTAACTACTAGCTACCACTTAATGACTGATGAGTCTTCCAGGAAAATGAGAAAGAACCAAGTCTATGCGTACCTCAGGCAGACTTCTCCTGACATCACACTGATCAGATTGATCTGGTTTATTAGATTTATCAGCAGGTCAGCACTCTCAGTGAACAAGTAGAGCTGGTCTGATTGATACTAACTAACTTCAATTTTTATAAATAATTTTCGTGCCAAAGCAATTGAATATGTTGTTTTATTTCCCAAAAATGTTTCATTTCATTCTCTGAAGCATCTTGTGAAACACATTCGAGAAATAAAACAACAAATTCAATTGCATTGGTGTGAAAAATTATTTGTAAAAATTGATCCTATCGCAATTGAGTAAATGACCAACAATTTCCAGGTGCTAACTACTACAATGATATTACATTATTAAAACCCTACTTTTCCCTAATAAAATCCTAGGGTTCAAAACTACCTGTGATACCATCCCACGTGCTTCTAATGTCCCAACATGCAAGCTATCCAAAATGATAAATAGTATCAGACTCCAAAAATCTATATTACAAAGATGCTGTCCATCCTATTCCCACATATTCCATGAACTCAATAAAAGCCTCACTTACAAAACCATCAATGTTTGATTTAATAATCATCTATTCCAAATAGAAACCCCTCATCTAAGCCTCACTTACAAAACCATCAATGTTTGATTTAATAATCATCTATTCCAAATAGAAACCCCTCATCTAATACTCCATAATGCTTAAACATGCCCTTCTCTCTTGCAATTGTCCACTGGAATAGGTCCTCTACCATATTTAATTTTCCTTTTCTTTTATAACCAACATTAATAATGTTATTATTTTATTTTTTTTCCAAAGCATAATTTTCACAATTATACATCAGGCCTGGTGGGTAAGCAGTAATGGTCAAAAGTGGAATTCAGAAAGTTGCAGTTTCAAATACATATCTGGCCATGTAGATTTAGGTTTTCGATGGTTATTCAAAATCACTCAAGACACTCAAAACAGCCACTCTCTTATTTCTCATTCCTTTTCCCCACTATTTTCCCACCTCTAATCACAATGATGAAAACAAAGTTTAAAATCCTAACCAAAAAAAACTACCATGGTCATTTATCTGTTATTGACCATTACCAGCAATTTCTTGATTCATTTCACTGTCTCTTCCAACCACATTTGCTATGAAAACAACGGTAAAACATAAGCTGGTGGGAGAGTAGTAAAGCGTGGGCCTGGCGTTCAATACGTCACAAGTTCAAATCCCCAACTTACCATCCATATTGTGTTCTTCCATGGTTTCCTTAATCACACCAGGAATATTTGTTAAACAGCTGCTTGGGGTTTACTGTACAGGCATATGTTTAAACTCTGACCGTCACAGATAGTGTCACTGAAATTATATCAGTTCATTGTAATGGCCACCAAACTATTGCAATAATACTCCACAATAGTTAATGGGTGAGTCTTGTAAGGAACTTAAGAAGTCACTGTAGTAAATAAATCAATATATTCTTTAAAATGAGTTGATTAGTTTACTGTTATCAGCTCGTAAAGCCTTAGGCTACCACTGAAAGCTTCAAAATCCATAACAAAGAAAGCAGGCCATCATGGCTTAACAATTCACAAACACTCTAAGTAATCTTCCATAAGGTAACCAAAAGTTTTTATGAAAAATGAAGTAAAAGTCTCAACTCATAATAAAATCCAGATAAGTACTGTAAAGTAGTTTCTCTCGCAAAGATTTCTATTTTCAGATCACATTAAATATTTAAATGCCCACAATGTTCCTTGCCTGTTCAGATTCTAAATTCTGATTCTACTTGGGTTAAAAAAATTTGGAAGTCTACACTACTCAATCCGCGACCACGAAGCCAGCCTGTGTGGTGTTCCTCTAATAAAAGACTGCTTAGCGATTGAAAGAAAGCTGGGTATTTATAGGCTCAGCAACAATTCCCAATTCAGCATTTGCTCTGATATTTTTGAAACTTTGATATGTTACAGATCACTTTATTTGGGACATTTTCTGTCATAAATTTTTCTAACTTTATTACATTATTAAATTTTGAACTTCAATTTTAGTAATTTACATTTAGCTTCTAAAATACTCTATTCCACTCAAAGATTTTTGTATAAATGGTTTTCTTAAAATTTTGTCTTTTAGTTAGTGTATGTTTGATGCTTCATAAATCTTGTAATTTTTGTGTAATCTTTCATTATAAATAAATTTCGCTTTATTTCTATTCTTGTGAGACATCAAACAAAAGTTTAGAAATTCACTATTCCGCTAACTTCTTTTTATTTTAGGCTGTAATTGAAATATATTCTTAGAAAAAATTACACTATTTTCTGATAGCTTGTTTATTTTTCAAACATCCTATCAAATTTTAATTTCTAACCTTGACTTTATCTTTTGAACAAGCGAATTTAAAACAATATCTAATAGTCGGAATCTGGAAATCTTACTTTTCTCCCATAAATTTTTAACTTGTCTCCAAACCTTTATCATATTCTTATTCCTTGGATATTTCTCTATTTTCTCTACCTGTTTCTGCCCTTCTGCTTACTTTATTAAAGATTCCAATCTTCTCAATATTACCCAAAAACATACTTAGGGTTCACTAATCCACTCAAATTTTAGTCTGAGCTGACAACATACTAGTATAGTTAAATAATGATTAGCTCTTTCACTAATTGATGAGTTTAGATTTAAGGTTTTTTTCTCTTTGTTTGCATCATCCAAGTGCATCGCGAATTGCACTTAAAAATTGAAATATCTCCCTTTATACAAATTGTAGAAATGTAAAGTGTACTTCAAATTGATCATAATTTTAAGCTCTATTAGTGAACATGGAGAGAAGAAATGGAATTAACATAAAATTTTTAACTTTCAGATATTTGTTTCTTTACAAAAGTGGTTAGAATTCCAGCTAAGAAGTGTTCTCTTACTAAGAAAATTCTTGTGAATGTTATTTACTGTATGGCTATCATAGGATAGACCCCCTTCTAAACTATTGGTGATATAACAGATGTAGGCTATTACAAATTCTAGAATGGTTTATTAAAACAGGCCATGGCTGAATTCCTTCCCATTCCTTACCCAAGGTTCTCTCCCTTTTCTAATGATGTCAGCGAGGCCCAAGGCACGCCCCCCCCCCCAAAAAAAAGATTCTTCCGCATGGTAATGTCAACCTCGAACTGTACTTCATTCCTTATTTACATGATTATTGAGTTACCCAAACAATAGAGTTTTAGTTCCTGTTGTTGTTCATTATCTTCACAGTCTTTCTGTCTGCAAGTATGGTACCTAAGTGATGAGTTTACTTCCATTATTTTTCCATATTATTTATATTATTTAATTTGAATAGTGATATTCAGTTATTATTTTCTCTTAAATGAATTATTATGACCTACAAACATTCATAATGTTTTTCTTCTAATTTAATTAAAGGCAAGACATCTAAAACCTTATATATTTGTGTGTGTGTGTGTTTTTTTTTATTTATTTATTTGTTTTTTTTTTTTGGTTTTTTTTTATCATCAGCCTGTATTATTATTATGCAAGCTGTATATTCCTCCAGCTCACAGTTTGAAGACGAGGAGATATGGTGTGTTGAATCATCACAAGTGCCTAAAAAATAGGACTAATTAAAATTTCACCACATTCAACACCTTTCTTTAACTATAGATATGGTTCAAAATGGGGATTGTATTTATGTAGCTGGTATATTCTATAATGAATTTGTTGTTGTTAATGGCTTGTGTTGTGAACAATTAAGTTTTTCTCCTATATCTCTCCCCTCATCTCCTGCTTGTAAATGTGAGGAGGAAGACTTGGAAATATGGAATTTGTTATGGATGGTACAGGCACAGATATAATTATCAGTGGATAGAAAGTCCAATATGTTACATCTTACAAAGAAATTCAGTATACTTATAGATATTTACAGGCTTATGATATTTTTAAAAATTTGTAAATCTCAATTCAAATGTAACAGTTGTAACACAGTGAACCATTTTTAATAATTCATTTAATTTTAACTTGGATAGGCAATTAATGATTACAAGCATTTCCATACACCAGGGAAATAGTGAACAAAACATTAAAACAATTACTTTTTGAATAAATAATTTTTAATTGATGTGCTTCTAAAACACAATGTAAATTTAGACTGTGAGAAGTAACTTATCTTTAAATAGACACTAATTTAATGACACATTTCTCAACTTTGCAATATCACATACAAATGAAGCATAACCTGTTTGATCCCTGAAACTGTAGGCATCATATATTTGTATTTCCATCAAAAACCAACCAGCATGAATCTTTTCAGTTTTATCTTAAATATCAAAGTTTCTCAACTTAACATTAATATCAAACATATCCTACTTGACCACAGATGTAAATAATACACAACCTGTCAAAATCCAACTAATAGTTTTTGTGTGCATCTTGTTCATCCAAACCCACAGACCCAGATTTGAAAAACATTGATTCTGTCTCTATAGTTTATTAATAGCCCCAAAACACATTTTTTTAAAATAAAAAGAACTTAAATCCACAGACTTTCCCCAAGTTACTGTTTCATTAAATTAGTTCCATGAACTCAGTTGTTTGAAGAAGAATTACTGCAGTGGTGTATAATTTATTGCATAATCATATCTGGAGCTAATTATAATCATTACACTACTTGTATTACAATTTTGTGGTTTAAAATAATGAATTAATATTTTTTTAAAATGTTCTGTCAGTAGTAATATAAAGTAAATATATCTTGACAAGAGGTATTGTATTTGTGTGTTATTACTAGTGTTGTAAAAAAACGTTTTTTTTTTCTGTATTGAAAAAAAAACCATGAAAAAAAAACATTTTTCCTGGACATATATATATATATATACTTTTACAGTCATATTAAACAATAAATGCCTTACAAGCATTTATTGTTTAATATGACTGTTTTAGAGTTTATACTAAATACTTATCTTAATTTTTAAATCTACTATATTTTTCTGGTTCAGTAGAAAAGAAAATTACGAAAATATTGGCAACATTGACTCAAGTTTTCTTTTATGAACGGGGAGTTCCCGAAGAGGATAGGTTGCGGAAGAAGGAATCCCCGTTCCCCGTTGTTTGGATTGATACTCGCTATTTGAACAAGTGCTGCCAACCATGCGAATTTATCTGTAGACCTACGGATCTTTTCAAAAAATTAGGAATTTTAAATTTATCTAAGGCTTTTTGCCTCTTTTTATTATTTATTGTGCTTTACTTATATTCATATACTTGTTAAACTCTCAGCATATAGTGATTCTGAGTCATTAAATTGTCAGTAATTTTGAATCGTTTCCTTGCAACCGTTGGCTTAAACCAACGATTGAAAAAGAAATAAAACTCCTATTTTGTACAATAGATTTAAATTTAAACTTAAAAGACCTTAATACAGAATTATGGGCACAGTCTTTATGCACAGTGTGAACTTTGCTTACAATTTAAAACTGCAATCTCAAAATCTTTTCATACAATACAAGGACAACCAGTAAAAGAAAATGTAATTATTTCTGAAGTTAAGGATGTAGAGGAGACAGAAGAAGAAACAAAATTCCGACACAGACCGAATTAGTGTTGGTAGTGCTGATATTAGTGAATGTGGTACTGACATAGAGGATGAATAAAATTATGTTACCTATATAGATACATTTATAAATCATTATGTAAGACATTATATGATTGAGTAAGATTTAAAACACACATGAAAAATGTAAGTTCCGTAAAGAAAACTATAATTTATCAAATATACTGTTTTCTGAGAAAAAAACGAGGGTGCTAGGGTTTTTTTTTTTTCCAAGTTTTATTTCACATAGCTGAAATTTTTTTTCAGTTTGCAACACTAGATATTACAGTTTGGAATTAGATAGAATACTATAACTTCTAATAAAATAACCAGCAGAACATAAGTTCCATTTCATTGACAAAGAAGCTATTCACTCTAAAGTTATTAAATCAATGAAGAGCTTCATCTAAAACTGTGGCATTGTAGTAAGAAGGAACTGTAATCTGAAATTGTATTAGTATCAGTAAATATGTGGCAACTGCCCCGAAAACCTGTAAACAAAATGAAATAATATTATATTTGTAATTGTTATTCATCTAATAAGTAAACGATATATCACAAACACAATTTTTCTATATTACTAAATGAAAATTTCATCAACTTCAAATTTAGCAATAAATATTTACCAAGTCAAAAGACTAAAACTAAATTATTTCAGACAGTTTGCATATATACTTTGTGTGATTCATGTGGTATGCCTACATATCAATATACCGAAAGGAGCCCGCACTGTCACCGACCGCGCTCACTCTATTGAAGTGAGTTCAAACGACACTGCACCGGTGGTTTAATTTTTGAGGGTGCGGGCCGATATCGGGCTGGTCGATATGGTGAAGCGTATACAAACAGTTCAGAAATTTCTGGTCGTTTTCGACTATTAAAGTTGTTTTAGCTTTACTGATTGTTTTAGAAAAGAGTCCTTTTTTTCAGCCTCACTTTATGTTCATCAGATGTTAATAAAATGTATGTATAGTCCTTGCATGTTCCCATTAACAAATCAAAGCTATGCCAGACGTGAAGGTCGATTTTAAGGCCTGTAAAAATTGCATCCGAGACCCGGATTTTGAACCGGGATCCTTCCATACCCGAATCCCACGCCGTAAGTATCTGAATTTAGAAGTACTGAAAAATATGTATTCAATCATATAAAAGTACATTCGCGTTTTGGGATAACAAAATAAATTATATAGAAAAAAAGTACGTTGAATTTACTATGTTTGGATATTTATGTGTCATTACATCAACATTTGTCTCTTGACTCACATGGACAAGGCGTACGATTGGAGAACTGAAAGTTTCTTGTTCAAATCCCTGTCTCGGCTGTAATTTTCATGGGTCTTGAAATTGACAGTCACCTCTGGCAAAGCTTTGATTTGTTAATGCCAACATGCTCCGTGGTTCGAAATTCACATTAATCTGTAGGTCTCCTTTTAAAAAATGGTGATGACAGAGGTGCACTGTGCGGCTGATAAGGAACTCTATGACTGCAATTTTTAAATCATTGAAATTATTATTATTTTACAGCATCTTTGCAGTCTGTATTTAAATTAAAATGTATAATAATTTTTTTTATTTTTAAAATATTGAGTGAATCGAAAGGAACCTAAACCAAAACAAACACGATAAATGTGAAGTGAAACCGCAAAGATGACATCCGCTACAACCCTAGTTCAAACAGCTAGCGGTGGGCCTGATCGCATGTTGTAGGGTTGGCAGAGTACTCAAAATAAAAAGGAGGTAAGACCTGGAGATTGCACAGGCTAGAGAATGTCACAGTGTAAATAAATCAACTGCCCTGGAAACAGCTGTTCATCAGTTGTAGAGATCTGCTGGTCATATTAAGTGCATTGATAACACCGGTATGCATGAAAATTGGCCCTGATACCACTCTTTTTTTTTTCTACTGCTTTACGCCTCGTCGACGGTTAAGGTCATTAGAGGCGGGATTGGACTGGAGACAAGGAACGGGAAGGAATTCGGCCATGGCCTTTTTGAAGGAAGCATCCCGGTATTCGCCTGGAGTGATTTGGGGAAAACATGGAAAATCCAAATCTGGATGCCCGGACGAGGATTCGAACCCGCGTCCTCCCGAATGCGAGGTCAGAAAGTTAGGCGTTCACCCACCATCCACGACATCACTCTTGCTGATTCTTATGTTAAATGGCCTCCTGGCTCCTAATATGATCCCCAAGTTTCCCCATCACTAACTGTTTTCGGGTTAGGCCTATTTTTTATCAATTTTGGATAATTTGGAGAGATGAAAAGAATTATTTTAGCCTTTACATTTCTTCTGAGGGTCTAGAGAGGTGGAAAGTGCTAACATTTGAAGCAAGGAGATTTGGAGGTAATTGCCCCCTTAAACTGAAAAAAATTTAAAATTATCGATCTTTTTTTCACAATTTTTTCACTTGTTTTCAATATATTCCGCCTTCCCTCATCCTCCCACAATCGCCCCCAAAATACATAGCAACAATAAATACAAATATATAGCAAGAGTTCAGAAGATTCACTGTACCCCGCTGCCTCTCTCAAACCTCGCGCTGACAGGTTTGCACAGGAATTTTATTACATGCTTTTCTTCTTCCTGTTCTTGTCGGTTAACCTTATTAGTACCAAGTTGTCTGGGAATTGTTAAAAGCGCAACGAAAACCCTTTTCTCCGCTTCTTAAAACTGTTTATAAACTTTACTTTTATTGCAAAGTTGGCGACCAGGACATGGTTTGGGATCTAACAATCTGCAGTACTATTTGTTACAGTAGCGTGACTAAATCTCTCAAAGGTACGGGAAATCAGTACCATTTGCTGTGCCCATGGGGCGTGAATCTCGCCGTCATCTCACAGATTGTTACTTTTGTACGATTTCCATCGTCGGATTCTCTAGCAAAAGTTATCCCTTCACTCTAAGACCAGCTCCTTACAATGAATATTTATCTACTAATTCCAGTGCCCTCAAGAACCTCTATAACCTACAGGCAGTAACAGATTGGAAAGATTTTGAGTCACAACCTCATGATAAGATGGAATTAACTGTGATTACAGGTTGTAATCATAGCGCTATTCACACTAGCGATCCGCTCAGCTCAGGTTAAAAATCGCTATATACGTAATACAATGGGAGCATTCACACTACGCAGTACGCTCAGGTTCATATTCATGGCTGCTTTCACACGATTTTGCCAATAACGTTACAATAGCTGAAGAGATACCATCTTGTATGGATAAAATTGCAAGTCATGATTCAAAATTCAACGCGAACTCTGATCAGACAACTCAAGGGCTACCGCATACCTGCTAACTAGATTATGCTCTGAAATTCGACTACTCTTATTTCTTGTTGGATTGCTGAAAATTATCTTAGGGAGCGTACATAAACCACGTAGCTCCATTTTGGCCTCCTTTGAACCCCCCCTCCCCCCTACGTAGCCCGACGTGGCTTTTGCCTCTACCCTCCCCCGTACTTAACCCGACATGGCTTTAGCCTCTACCCTCCCCCCCCCCTCACTCCCACGTAGCACGTAGCTTTTTTCCCTTTTGATTCCAGAAGACATTTTGTACTGTTTTCTCTTGTCAGACGATTGTTAATTACATAAGGAGATAATTAACTGAGGGAAATAAATATTAACATGCTGTTGTGAGTTCTATTCCTCATTTTAACTGTGAAAAATGTTATGAGAGGAAAGCTACGTGGCCTGGCTCGGAACCCCCCTTCCCCTCACGTAGCCCAGCGTAGCCTTCCAGCCCCCCCCCCCCCCTGGACCGAGCCACGTAGTTTGTGCACGCTCCCTTAATATAAAAACATACACTGAAAAATTACAATCAGAGTTTAATACTTACAGAAAAAATTAGAGTATGGTTCAGTTTTAAAAAACCGCATGCAGACAACTCCATCTTGCAATGTAGAAGTTGTAGAGAGAATGCCTGTAGCTAAAATAAAATAAAATTTGGTACTGGTAAATAGGTATCCGAATGCTAACAGCGTAATGTATTTAGTTATCAACAAGAATTTACACAGATAGGACTCTCGAGCTGTGTATTCTGTTCGTTTCGAACAACGAACAAAATAAAATCAAACAATGAGGTGTTCATTTATTAATATAAAGAGATTGTCAAGAAGGTGAGTGGAATCATCAGAAAAATGGCATGTTTTCTTTCCATTTCTTGAAATTTCAAAGTGTGTATATAATTTGAAACTTCGAAACGCAACAAATTAAAATCATCTGTCACACTATTTGGTTTTAAAGCTAAGCAATTTATTAGAAGTTGTTTATGACATAAAAGTTTTATGTTAATAGTTTTTATGGTACGAGGGGGTATCAAAAAAAAAACGGAATTATTTTTTAAAAGCTATACATTTTTAAAAATTTTATAAAACAACCTTATCCCCTTCAAAATACTCTCCATTGCAACTAACTAATACATTTGCCCCAACGGTGCTTCCACTGTTCGAAACATTTTCTGTAGTCTCCTGACAGTTCCTCACTCTTTTTCTTGACGTCTTCAATGTCGCCAAATCGGTGTCCTTTTATGTCATTTTTCATACGTCGAAATAAGAAAAAGTCGCACGAATCCAGGTCAAGCGGGTAATGTGCCTGGGACAGGGGCCCACATTCCCCACGGTGGCTAACACCAGAGACAAATTCCGTGTGCTCAGCCTGATACAGCTCTGCGCGGTCTTGCCGCTGTACGCATGGCCAGTGGCGGATGGAATTCTCATCCTTGCCAATAACCTGACTGTTTGGAAGACAACGGTCACCAAACTAGAAGAGGGAAATATACCTTTTCATCTTCTTTACACATTTCCTGCCAAACAAACTTCGGCACCTACCAGCAAATCAAATATCTCATCGGACAGCAAGCCAACTACTCTACTGCCATCCAGACCACATCAGCATCTGCGACGAAGCCGAGGAAGGCTGAAGTAATCCAATGCTTCAACTGCCAAGGCTTCAGTCTTTACGCGAGGCAGTGCACACTCAAGCAGAGGTGCGTACGGTGCGGAGAAGAGCATCTGTCAGCATCATGTCCTAGGCCGAAGGAGGATCCCATCTGCTGCAACTGTGGTGAGCACCACGCAGCATGTCATCGCGCCTGTCCCAGCAGGAAGCGTCTGCAGCTGAAGAGACACCGGGCTGAGCCGGCTCCTGACAGGCAGGGGGGGCCCAGCCGTAGGAAAGGGCTCTTTATCGCAAGTTTTGGGAGGAGTTTGTCGTCAGACAAACAAGCCCGTTGACACGTTCAGCGAGGAAGTTTGTCGTTGGGTCAGCAAGTTCGCTACTACGTCTAGCGAAGAAGACCGGTCAAGTCACCGAGTCACACCACGTCCAGTCAAGAAGTCGAAGAATACGTCCCCACGTGGCCGAACATCCTGCCGGCACAGATGCTGCGACCATAGCGCAGCGGATGTGCAGTGGGGTCAGCAGCTAACAAGCATCATCGAGTTGCTGACGCAACTTGTAACTCGATTAACAACAAGCTCGGCTGCTACGATGTAGCAGCCGTTGCCTCATGAAGCCACTACTCAATAGCCAACCAAGAACCGACCGAGAAGCCATACCACATCTTTGGAAGTTGAAGTTGGAGTAAATGTCTCAGGACAAAGGCTCCGCTATACACTGCCGAAGAAGGCTAGGCAGCGAATGGCACCCCGCCGCCTGGGACAGCGGTACCATGCCATTTTTAGCCAAAAACTACCTAACACAGACAGCTGCGTGTGCAGGTGCATTGTCGTGATGAAAGAAGTAGTTTCCTGTCTACCACAAATCGGGTGTTTTTTGATTAACACTGTTACGTAATCTTCTTAAAACCTCCAAATAATAGAGCTGTAAAAGTAACGAGAAATTCTGTACCCGTATGTATTCGTTACTAAACCAATCAATACCCGTTACTTTCGAATCGTTACTCGTTACTTTCGGTACAATCGAACCGATTCATTTCTCTACTCATTTTTTCCACGAGCGATTAGGGAGGTGAATAGAAAGGATTTACCGGGCGAGTAAATACAAAATCGGACAGGAATAGCTTCCGATAAAGCACTCCGGCCATCCTGTTCTGGGTTTTCCATGGTTTCCCTAGATCGCTCCAGGCGAATGCTGGCTGGAATGGTTCCTCACAATAGCCCATGGGCGCCACCTGCCATATGCGTATATCCCTTCCAAACCATTACCTTTCCTAATAGGTGCAATGCACCCAGAGGCGGCCCTAGCAAGTTTTTCATGTGGTGCGAGATCTCATTGTGGCGCCCCAAATGAGCAACCTCTTATTAGTGATTAAGTTGTCCATATAGATAGATTGAAGATAGCATACAGTTTTTACATCCTACTAATGTAAAAGTATGTTAGTTCGGATATTTTTCTATTTCACGTCGAAACTACTGAATTGCTTAGGATAAATTTGGAATAATGTATTGGCAATCCACTTTTATACCAAATAGCAGTTCCCGTGTGATTCGGATATGAATATGTACTGTATATGAATTCTTTATGAATGAGCAAAGCCGCAGGCAAAAGATACTCTTTAGTATATATGATAATAACTCAAACCTCGGAAAGATTAGTATAGGATAGCAGCGGTATGAATGAGAAACAACAATAAAAAGGAATACTATATGTTTGAAAAGGTTTATTTGAGCTACTGTGGTGAACACAATGCTCACTTCACTTACACGTCAAATTCGCAGTTTTTAATATTTTTTTAAAATATTTAAAAATAGAAAATATATGAAAATAAAAATTCCCACTCTAATACCGAAAAATAAACTTTACCAAAATTTTGCCAGAACCCTCGCGAACTAATTCTTAAACAGGTTAAATGCATTTATTTCCCCCCCCCCCCCAGGTAAAACCATTTTCAACAAGTATTTTTCATTGTTTTTGCCCCACTCTGAAGCCCTTGGGATGTTGTGCTAATAGAGCGACCAACAGATTCTGTATTCTATTGGTGATATGCAAAAACATGTTCATTGTAAACAATTCTTCTTGATCTGTTGTTATTTCATTTGAGGCTAATACTCAAAAAATCTTTACTTTTTTCGGCATCTGACTGGGTTAATAATAGGAAATTTTCCAGTCTGAGAATCAACTTCTCCAGCTGCCAGTTATCAGAGCTCAAATTCTGAGCTGGGGTAGAAGGGGTATTATCCACCGCCCCGAAAATGGTACTGACCTGTTGAAATTTGTTTTAGCTGCTTAGTTATAATGCCCTCTTCACGTTTTGAATTCTCCTTTTTTGGAAAAGTAGCCGCGAATTAAATTAAAAATGCCGAAATGTGAGACGAAACACAACCGCGAAATGGTAGCAACAATGGAAAAATGGCACAATGATTAGAATATTGGTACAGGGATCATATAAACCTAAACAGGTTAGTTCTGTTTTAGTGATTGTGGTTAGGTTGAAATTCTGACTGGACCAAGAGTAAAAAGTTTACGGGAAATTCGTTCTGCGGGATCTATATCAGGAACGACGGATTTGTTTACAACGGAAGCATCGATTATCTCTCATCGCTTGTATCGATTCTAAGATGGCGACCCTTGTTGTACTGCATCTCGGATAAAAATTTTCTATCTGTTAATTTCGTGCGACTTTTAACAACGAAATGTACCTAAAATGGCAATAAAATATTACAACAAAGATTTAACCATCATTTCAAAATTTTGTCATTGTTTTTGAGCGCCTGAGGCATCTAATAGCTGCGCTTCACTCTCACATTTCAGAATTTTTAATTTAATTCGTGGCGACTTTTCAGAGAAATGAGGATGGAAAACGTGAAGAGGACATTATAACGAAGCTGTCAAAACAAATTTCAACAGGTCAGTAACAGTTTCGGGGCGGTAGAGAATATTTTCTTCCAACCCCGAGCTTTTTTTCAACAAATGTTAAGATTTTCATAAATCCACTGTCGTCTGCATAGCCTTTGTAACAATGTATTATACCAAGTCACCAATGTAATTATTAACTCAAATTGATTCATGATCTGGCTAAGTGACAAGGTATCCGTTGCTGCAACTGAATAATTCGTTTCAGAATGGCGTCACGAACTGAAGAGTAGTGATAACGAACTGTAGGGATGCTAGAAACTCTATTATTGAAACGAGTTTCGCAATTTTTTTTGGCGGTAATCCTGAGTGCTTGAATACCACTCCCCATCGCTTTTTTGATAGAGAGAATAACACAAATATTCTTCAAAGAAATCCGGATAAGGAAACCGATTTAACTGATATTTTGGCGGCACTAGCTATTACCAAATTTAATGACAGTTACTTTAATTAAAAAATGGTTGAAGATACTGGTTCAGAATTTTGCTTTTGCCACATTTGTTCCGCCTACTAAATTGGATCGACTGTCATATCTTTGGCCTCGACAATCGTTCATATCCAAATCGAACTTTTGCTAAGTATCAATGCTAAACAGGGCAGCGCCCAAAAGAGTCACTTTCCGGATTGTAAGCACAGCGTAATACTTCGCCTTCATTAGTATCATCAAAAATCAAATTTAAATATAAATTTTCGACGTGACTTACATCAAGAGTTCAATTCAATATGATGGAAAAATATTTAGATGACCTAAACATAGTCAAAATTTTCTTACGAACTTCATTCGTTTTGACTACTTTTGCCAATTTAATAAGATATTATTCTCGTTATTAGCAATACGGCGGAGATGTTCCATCACCACAGGGTAATATTTTCCTAGCAGTTGCAATATACCCAGGAAGTTACCATTATTAGAATTATTTACTATTTCAGATCCAAAGCTTCCTCTGAACAAGATATCATTCATTAGAGGATTGCAACACACTGTGATTTTTCGTCTTCAGTCTGTATATACAAATGCTTGTCTAGTTATTTAATGGAATTAACGCTTCTATCCAACTGAGCATTGTGTGATTGTGATCTGATGATCGCATTGCTCACATGGAACCTGCGGTAATAATACAATAACTAACACCAGTCAAAAGGAATATTGTACATTGTTGTTTCTTTATGGAATTTTTGAACTGCAAAAAAAGGGCTGCTAGATATGTTTCTGGAAATTATCGCAGAACGCAGGAGGAGGGTGAGGAGAGTCATGGGAGTGTACAAGGCGTATATTGATGATGAGACATGGAAAGATATTGGTGTAAGAATTAAAAATAAGGCTTGGAAGGGAAAAGATGAGCATGACCACAAGCTGGCACTCGATTTCAGCCACAAGGGTGTAGGAAGATTCTCTTCTTTAGGTAAGGGTGTCTGGGATTGGAATAAGTTACCAAGAGAAATAATAATTTACCAAAAACGTTGAAAGAATTTAAAGTTAAAATTTGTAGAGCGCAAAAATGTAGGTGCATGCAGGAAAGAGAGGAAGATGAGTGTGTAGCCAATTTCCACCGGAGCGTGGGCTCCATTGCAATTTAATTAAATATTATTACAACAAAACAAGTGCAGAGATGTATATCAGAAACTATTAGACAACTCTTTTAGATTGTAAATTACACTATAAAATAAAATAGAAGGTATCAAATCTTAAATAAACACTTTTCATAAATGTTTGAAATCAATAAACTTCAGTAATAAACGATCAATAAAAAACAGTTACTATCTCAAATTATCCATACAAATTTTCTATTTACAAATTATGCACTGTATTTTTAATATTAAACAAAATAAAAACTGCAAAATTAGTCTTCACGTTAACAAAATTAGTTACCTGCGGAAGCTGGAACGTGTTCGTATCTATACGACGAATGCTAGTAACGAAACATGCGAGTAACGAAATGAATTTGTGAATAACGATTCGGTACTTCGAGTCAGGTGACGAACCCGTTACTCAGTAACGAATACATCGTTACTTTTACAGCTCTACCAAATAAAAGGTTTGATTGACGGTCTGATGTAGGGAAACAAACTTCTCAATGAACTACGCCCTTGGAATCATAAAAACAAATGAGCATTGTTTTGATGTTTGATTTGACTTGGCGCCATTTTTTTGGACGGGATGACAGTGACGTCTTCCATTGGCTTGAGTGTTGCTTTGTTTCTGGGTCGTAACCATAGCACCATGACTCATCACCAGAAAATTTGTATCAATTTCAAGCTGTTGTTTCAACTTACGACATGTTTCAACTCGACGATCTTTTCGATTGTCAGTCAGAGCCCGAGGAACAAACTTGGCAGCAACCATTTTCATTCCCAAATCTTAGGTTAAACAAAGCCCTAAGATAACCCACTAATCTCTGACAGTTGATCAATTGTCAATCGACGGTTTGAGAGCACAATGTCACGAATTTTTTCAACATTTTCGTCGATTCGGACAGTTGATAGACGTTCAGAACGAGGTTTGTCATCAATCGACATGTCGCCATTTATAAACCGAGCGAACCACTCGTAGACTTGAGTTTTTCCCATAGCGTCATTTTCGTAAGCTGTTTTCATCATTAAAACAGTTTCAGCAGCATTTTTACTGAGTAGAAAACAAAATTTCACAGTTGCACGTTGTTCACTTAAACTTGCCATCATCAAAAACGAAACAATGACAAAACAGCACTAGCAAAAACAATCACTACAGATTACAAGCCAGGTCGACAACACAGGAACCACTGAACTGACAATGACGCGCTATAAACGACTAATGGCAGAAACGCGTACTACACAAGCTCCACCCACGGCAATACTATTCCGGTTATTTTTGGGTACCCCCTCGTATTTATGACAATAATCATTACAATTTGTTTACATTTCTTCTGCAGATGACTCAAACCACAAAGCAAGTTTGTCTCTGACATCAAAAGCAGTAGATTGACTACTCCCGCCTTGCCTTGTTAATTTACTCTAATTACGAACAGCTGTATTTTAACTTACATGGGTATGGGTATATTTTATGAAGTTGTGTAGAATGCATGTAGTTAATATTACTTTATCAACATTTTCGGGTTTGAGCTGGATTTTTGTGTTGTACAAACGGAATTTGCGCATAACCTAATCCTTCTTCTTCCAGCTACAGCTAATTCTTCCACTGAAAACTTTTGGAACATTTTAGTAGTTACATGCGTGCATTTTCTAGTTTTTCTGACATGTTATATGCTGGATACGCTACGTGCTGTTAATGAGAACGAGGCTTCAATCGACATACCTTAATTCCAACGCAATGAAACACGAAATATTTCAATTGACTCAAGTAAATCGCTTCAGAACACTAAATAATAATAATAAAAACAGGGAGTACTAACAAAATAATTGAATTGAAATGAAAATAAATCGACACTGCTCGATTCATAAAAAAACTATACTCATCAAGCCGCACCTTTTCATTCCTAATTTCTAGCAAAAAAAGAAATAAAAAATACTAATTAAATCAAAATTAAAATAACACCAAATCATTGACACAAAATCAAACAAAGGGAAAAAAATAAAAACATACTAACGAAATAATTAACATACGCATATGAAAACACGCACTAATTCGAATAAAACGTTGTGTCAAAATTTTAAAGCAATCGATGAAGAACTGTCGGAGCTTTGAGATTAGTAAAAATGAAGATTTACATTTTTATTTATATATATTAACCTACCGATATTGTTTAATACATCGGTTCCGTTGTTCACCGTCATAATTAGAATTTTTTATATGTAAAACATAATGCCAAATAAAAACAAATATATTTGCTGTATAACGTTATTATCAATTGAAATAAAAATAAATTGTAATATATTTGATATTTATCAAATCTCTGAATACCACACAGGTAACAGTGTTTTTCAAATCTGAAGAAAATATGCGACTTACTTCTTTCTTCTTCTGCTGGTCTTTTGTTTCTCGGATTGCCTTGTGAACAAGGTTGGGAATCTTGCTTGCCTAAAAAAAATAAGAAGTAAAAACATATAATTAATTTAAGTTATGATAGACTTACCTAAAGAATTGCCTTAACATGGCGTTTACGTTTTATTGGAGACATGCTTTTGTATTTCAACTAATAACATTAAACAATTTAAATCAATTATGTATGAGAAAGATTATGGGCAACTGCTTTTCCGCCTCTAAGTTAGCAATCGATGCACAGCTTCTTATTCAATTTCTGGAGCGTCGAGAGGGTAGAAGGGCGTGCCTCGTATATTTCGTTGCAAGAGTCTGTAGGCCTAATGCTAAAAAAATTACGTCGATGGACGATTAACGTAAATATTAAGCTTTTTAACTGTGGCATCCACGAGTATTCTTCGCTTCATGAATACAAGTCAACGGCGTTGGCACTGTCTTACCTTTTTCTCTAAACGTTTCGGGCCATTTTTGTACCTCAATTTCTTCGATCTTATTGATGCCACATGCTTCATATTTTTACTATACATAGATCTCAGCAGTCTCAGCAAACATTTAAAAAAATGTTGTTTCGTTCCTGTGCATAGTTTGGATGTAATTCACATGAAAAATTCACCATTTTTGTCACTAACTCACTGACTAACTAATGATCAAAACTCTAGGTATTCCATTATGTCTAGAAAGCTGAAATTTGGTACATAGATAAAATTTTACTCCCAGATTATAAGAAAATTCTAAAACTATATAATATCCATATACCTGGCTCTTATCTACACCAAACGTGAAATCGTTTTCTACCCTAATAACGTTACATACCCCAGATTTTCATTATTCTAAGTTTAAACATTCCGTTAAATTTTATTTTCGTCTTCTACCTATTGTGGAGGTTAGTTAAATAAAAATTAAAAAAAAAAAATTACTACGCCCCCTTACATCAAAATTCTACCGTATATCCGGCGGTCCTGGAAATAAGTAATTTTGTACACTTATATGGTTTCATCCCCAAATCATAATAAAGTCTAATATTGGAGATTCCCCTCGTGTTTATTAAATGACAACTCAAAATATTAAAAATTTTGGCGAATATTTGTAAGTTAATTGCTTTGGTCTGAATCAGACTATATGCTTGAAATTTGTTTTATGTACAGAAATCGGGAAGTGTAACCAACGACTTAAATTTTATTTTCATCCTATGCTCAGTTTGGAAGTTATTCGTTACTTCTTGTCGTTAAATCTATGGCATTCGGCGTACTCGCCGTGGCGCACACCCATTGTTTGACGAGTGAGTGTTGTTGGCAACGTGTATTGGTGCTTTGAATTCTGAAATGTTCTCATCCTCAGATTTTCAAATAGAATCGTTACATTTGAGCAACGACTCAGAATAAACTATACTTACAAAAACAAATGAGGTCCCCCAAAAAAAAACAATTCTTGTACAGTTGGACAAGTCTCGTGGTGGTTTAGTGCCATAGAGTTATGATATCTTGATCTGAGTCAAGTCTACTCTTTCAGTGTTTATTCACATCACTTTGTGAAACAGAATGGCTTCTCTCGTTGTAACAGATCGTTTATTTAGAATAAAAAAAACCTCTGGTGACATGGCTATTATGCATGTCACAATTTTTACTGTATATTCTAAGAATTGTCAAACCCTAAAGACGTTCGAGGGAAATCTTGTCTTTTGTGTATTTGTAAGTTGAATAAAGCAACACTTTTAAGGTATTTGTATAGGTATGCAAAAATGGTTTGCATACTGACCAAGTCACAAGAGCTCTTTTTTTTATTTTAAATTCTAAATAAACGATCTATATCACCGAGAGAAAAAAGTCTGTTTCACAAAGTGAAGGTAGCATACACTGTAAAGTGTAGAGTTGGCTCAGAACAATACCTCGTAACTTTTTGTCACTAAACAACCATGAGACATGGTCTATTTTAACAAGAATTGTTTTTGTGGGATAAGGGTTTTGGCTGGATTCATCTTACAACAGCTCAACTGTTTTCCTCGTTAAACGATTTTGAGGTAGGTTGCAACTATCAATCTGAAATAATGACGCTCCCGATGATGCAGGTTTTCTTTGTAAATGCCCAACGCACGGTGATATTCAGGAAGACTTGATGGGATTTTGTGAGCATTCCAAAGTGCAGTTGAATGACTAATGCTTTTCATTTGGCTGTCCCAAATATTACCCCTTGCCACAGTCCTCAATTCTTCGTTCATGTCGACCCTCTCTCTCATTTTGATGCTCCCTTCTTCATTCTTTATCCGTTTTGTCGTTCGGATTTTATTTTTCTCGGTGGCGTATCTCTAGTGATAGTTTCCTCGGCGAGAGCTCAGTCTTTTAATGTTTACTTACGACGCGTAGTTTGGTTAGCAGAAATGGGGAAGCTAATCTCTGAAAAGACTCAATTTACTACTACAAGGCACACTCCAATATTGCTTAATATCAAAGGAAGATAAGAGATAACCTTCGTAGCAGACTTTAAATTTCGTCTTATAATTAAGAAGCTAACTATGAGCCCCAACTTGTTCCAGATTTCAGCAAATTCACTAATATTTCCCATCTTTTGACGTCGAATAGTTATTTCTGATAGACAAGTATTTATTTCTGATACATTTCGAGATTCTGTTTCTGACATCGTGTTAGGCTTTGTTTCTGATAATGTGTTTGATATAATTACTGAATTTGTTGTTCAGAACTACTGAAAAGGTTTTAACATATCTTAAATAATATGAAAATTATGCTGAACTATGATGATATTTATGAATTGTAAGATTAATGACATGAAACAAATTTGACTGCAATACCTGTACGGTATGTTCCTATTGTTTCGTTGCGAGACATTTTCTACCAGCGTGGTCAATAGAACGTATTAAATCTTTGACGAATTCTCGTCAGAACTGGTAGGATACAGCCTGTTGAGTTAACAGCTGGCATCAGGAAATGGACCAGAAGCCATATACTGTCTCAGTTTTGCGACTGGTAAAAGGATTTCCGCTCCATAACATTATAAATCTATTTGATTTTTACCCTAAACCTTACTTCACGAAATCGGATAGTCGCTAACCAGTCATTTCAAAGTCTTAGTTATTCATTTCCGATAAGATCCAGTGTGAAATATGCAAGTGCCTGTGCCCAGACATGTTTTCTGATAATTTCTTTTTTAAACATAATCGGGGTTATTATTAATAGAGCAATGGCAACTGCAATTCTTTAAAAAAAATTATAATTATAAACGTTCTTTTTTTAATAATCTGTCAGCTTCTGTAATTATTGTCCGCCGATGCTAAGAGAAACCATTCTCCCTTTCAGCCAAAATACGTTCGGAGAAAGTTTATTGAGTCTTTTAGTGTTTTTTTTTAAAAAACTGATGCCATGTCAAGGCTTTTCTGTAGGCTCTTCGAATATGAGTTACAATTATTTTTAAAAGTTTGTAAATAAGGCGGAAATCTGTATACGTTGTTCGCAGTGATAGGCCTACTTGCATCTGGCATGACTATTTCGGTTTCCCATGGTATACCGAAATCACTCCAGGTGAATGCCATTAAGGTTTCTTCAAAAGACCATGACTGAATTCCTTTCCTTTCCTTTCCATGCTCCCAATCCTCTGCCGCCTCTAGTGACGTTGATGTCTGTCAAACCAAAATTGCGAACTTATTTTAGCCAGTTGTATTGATATTATACAGAAGGAGGTAGTATGGTCAACATTTTCATTAATCCATTGTATTCCAAAGCCCTAACGTTTTTCGGTAACTGCTATAAAGCATATCAATAAAGCAGCACCAGAGGATGATGGTGCCATATTCTGCCATCCGCCGGGCATATCTATAAGTGTGTGGATAATGCAATCGTCGGCCAGTAAGTCGCGATCCCGGATTGCAGACTAACGTTGAGTAATTTATTTTATTACAAATCAGTGTCGTAATAACACAGTGCGAAGTAACAGCACATTTACTGGTAAATGTCGTTTGGAATAACTCTGGTGCGGGTCGGATTGACCTGGTATTACTGACGCCAACGGGTCAAGAGTCTTGGATTCTTGCTCGAATAACCGGCGATAACACTGGGTGGCATTTCTGGGAAACAAAAATGGTATTCGGCCACATTCCAAAATTTACATTTACTTAGAAACATACATGCTTACACTATTTCACAGTTAAATTACAGAAAAGGGTACGGTGAACCTATAAAAAAAATTAAAAGAAATAAACGGTTTACATGATTACAGGATTAGGCAGAAACTGCTTGTTGAGGACCTTAAGCATAAACATCTTCGCATAACATTTTATGGTAAACACAGTTGGCAGGACTCATTGTGCAGGTTCAAAATCCTTCGTTTATTTATTGGAGAAGTAAATTAGGGAACTGGGTTTAAAACCTTAATTATTCCACTGGTTAAATATGGCGGTGTAGTATGGGACGCACATTTTGGGTATCAGGTACGTACCAAAGTTGGAAGGGATGCAAAGGAGGGTAGCTGGATTTGTTTGTGGTAATTACTGCAGAATGTAACTGGTATGATAAAGCGGCTGGAATCGGTTTGATTGGAAGACAGAAGGCGAATGAAGAGAGTACATGGTGTTTATTGAAGTAATGCTTGGACGGATCTTGGTTAGTACACCGAAGGGAATAGATGGCTGTATCCACAAGTTAGCAGTTAAGATGCAAAGTAATAATATATTTTTTTTCTTTATTTGCAGGTAAGGGCTTCATGGGCTGAAACTAATTACTAAGGAAAATATTGAACAATTTACCAAAGCACTGAAACAATTTAAAATTAAATTTCTCAAAGGAAAAAAGTTGGTGGGTGGTGAAATTACTATCAAAGAATTTAGGACTAAAAAAATATTTTCATTATGTAGAACGAAATGAATTATAGTGATTTTTATATAATGCTGCATTTTATATTCGAAAGAACTTAGTTATGATAGAAGCAGTGGTGTAGCTAGGTCAACAAGGGCCCCGGTGCAAAAAATTTATTTTGGGCCCTCAGGCCAGATGGGCGACCTTTTCTTTGCTTTGTGTTGCTGGTAGGGGCCCCCTGAGCTGAGGCTGGGGACCCTTGTGTTGTGCTTGGGGCCCCCCTGAGCAGTGAGGGCCTCTTAGTGAGGGGGCTCCCTGGGTCTCAGGGGCCCCCTTAGACGACGGTAGAGCTAAACAAAAGGTCGCCAGTTTGCCGTGAAGGCATGTGGGTCATGTGAACTGCGCTTGGGGGCCCCCTGAGGTATGCTAGGGGGCCCCAGGAGCGTAGGGGCCCCGACTCACTGCACCGTCTAGCCCCATAGTAGCTACGCCCCTGGCTAGGAGTAAATCTTGTTCTGAGTGATCGTGACAGAATTATAGTTAATTATCAGGATCATGAGAAAAGAAATATTTTTTCTCATACTAGGCTTCAAAATAAATAATGCATTCATGTTGCATAGATGGTCAAAAGAAATGCAATGTGTAAAGGATCTAGCGCTGTACAACACCAACCTCAGTGACAACAGCAGTGCAGGGCAATACGTATCCAACGAGCCGCAAAACGAAATCCACAATCCACATGAGCACGCAGGCAATCTCAAAAGCAGAAGCGACTGCCCCGGCGTTGTTTTTCTGCTCTCCGAGGGTCAGCATTGCCAGGTAATAACAACCAAATGTGGTGGTCACAAACGTGGCAGCCACCGTGGAGAGAACCTGTGGGCCGTGCAATAGAAGTGTGGCTCCCGCAGCTCCCACCATAGCTTCGTACAAGACGGCTGTCGAGGAGACATCAAGCAGTGGCAGTGATCTCAGCTTAGAGTTGAGTCTGCGGGCGTGTTGACGTAGCAGCAGCACCAGCGACACGAACTGCAGCTCGTCTGATAGGGTCACTGCATCTCCTGCAGACACCAGGGACACAAGAGAAAGAGATGTTGCAGCTAGGAGGAAGAGAGTATCACATAATATGTAATTACTAACGATCAGGTATAAAATCTAAGAAACTGTGCAAGTTTGATCGTGGGCGATAATCTAATGGAGTTTAACGGTCAACGTAGAAAAAAGTACTCTGTGAGATTGGGGCTACTTTGTGGGCACCGTGCAAGATTCATAGTCGTTCTGTTGTAAAATAAAGTTTTCCTTGTCGTCCTGCAGTTGAGGCACCAACCAGCAGAATAACATTTGCAGATACAATATGTAGTTCCCGTTAGCGTTTTCTTTAATGAAGTAATGGTTACAATTCTTCGTGCAAGACACAACATAAAACAAATTAATTTTTGAAGAATTGCGAAAGTGCTCCACCATTTCTCTCTTTAGTTCAGGCCACAAGACACTCAAGTGATTCGTCAATGAAAATTATCAGCACTTTGAAACAGAAATTTCGAAGTGAAATATTGTCTTGTTCAAGTAAATTCTGCACAAACTATATCCTAGAAGAATACATTTCCAGTAACTTCCGAAACGTTTTTCAGACTTTATGTTATGCAATTTGTAATTCCGAAATCTCATTTTTCTCTGCTTCCTAGGACATCTTTTTAAGCAACTTGAACATGATTCACTTGTTCTTCTGGTATGTGCTAAGTCAACAAAAGAAAGTTGAAAAATAAAACGAAAGCAGACGTCCAAAAATCAGTATAATAATTAATTTTTTCAATACTTAGTTTCAATCAATTAACTGTCACCAGTTCTAAACAAGATTCTTCGCATCTTCAATTATCATTTAATTAATAAATCACATAATTTATCACACAAATCTTTAAATACACTTTTTATAATGATTCAATACCTCTTTTCAAACACTGTGTATTTCAAAATATTAAAGCGGTTTGTGACCTTTGGTACCAAATTTATCAATCTAACTTTTCTCAGTCTTTCGTGTTTCAAGTCATCTCATGTTCAAAACACCTGATAATTTCTGTTAGTTATCAAATAGACTATCCTTTCTCCTCGCTGCTCCGAATAATATACCTTGGTTCTTAGTGATGTAACATACTGCTTTTAGTTTTCATAAAAAACATAAATATGAAGAAATTATTACAACTATTTAAAGGAATAATTAGGATGTATGTACCCGATACTTCAAAGCACACTCTGTTTTTAATTTACTCAAACAGTCTATGATTCCAGAAGAAGTTTATTCAAACTGTATCTGCTACCGTCAACACACTGTAGAAGATTTCATTTTTTCTTACTATCTTGCGATTACCTCTTTATCTACATACATCTTACAACATATGTCTGCTTCACATATTCTAACCTTTGTCTACCTCTATAATTCTTTCCTTCTCTGTTACTTCCACTAATAGATTAACCAATCCCGCATGTTTTAAAATGCCACCCACCATTCTATCTCTTCTTTCTGTAAGACATGTCCACATCCCTCTCTCTCCTCATCATTCCTAAAACACGTTCATTTCGCACTTTATCTGTCCACTTAATTTTCAGCATCCTTCCACAGCACAATATTCAAATGCTTCAATTTTCATTCTTTCTGGTATTCCTAAAATCCATGCTTCGCTGCCCTAAACTGCTATGTTCCACACCATTTGTCTTGCCTTGGTTTAAATTCAATTAAATTTATTCCAAAATATTCCAGCAGTATTTTTTTCATGCCATTCAGTAAGTTCTCAAAATCCTCAATATGTTATGATAAAAGGATTTTTTTCTGCTTGAACACTAATGCCACATCCAAATTTCTTTTTTACTTGCTTTATTACTTCCTCTGCATAAAAGATGAACATTAATGGGGATAGACTACAACTTAATCTCACATCCTTTTTAAGTAACCCATGTCTCATGATTCACTTATCTCGATATTTTACACTTGACTTCGTCAAAATTTTGAACCTCTTGTTACACCTAACATTATCAAAAGCTTTTTTTTTTTTTAACAAACATCATAAAAGTATCTTTGCTGTTCTTCATCCGCCCTTCAGGTATTATTCTTAAAGACAGAATTGCTCTCTTGGATATCCAGAATCATTTGAACTGTTGACTGATGTCACCCACTAAGTTCAGTAGTAGATTTGCAGACATTTTTGGTTGGAATCAATATTACTCTTTTCTAATTGTGTTTGTCTCACACAGTCTGCGCTGCAGTCGTGTTAAAATAACGTTTTCCAGTATTTTTTCCATGGAACTAAAAATGCTAATAAGTTGAGGGATTTTTTCATGGTTTTGGATTTGTGTTTATTTTTTTCATTCTACCATTGTTGAGGATAGTAAGCGTTTACCAAGCAGCTGTTAATAATTCTTGTTAGAAGAACAACGTTAGAAGAATAACATTTTCCAGTATTTTTCCCATGGAACTAAAAATGCTAATAAGTTGAGGGATTTTTTCATGGTTTTGGATTTGTGTTTATTTTTTTCATTCTACCATTGTTGAGGATACTAAGCGTTTACCAAGCAGCTGTTAACAATTCTTGTTAGAAGAACCAATCCTTTTCTTGGTAGTTGTTTTAAATGTCTATTTGGTCTTCTGTCCACTCCGGTTGCTTTATTTGCCTTGAGTCGTTTGATGGTTTTTACTTCTCGTGGCGTGGCCAGTTCCTTGTAATCACCTATTGTCTCTTCCATGAATACTTTTATTGTTTCTCTCACTATTTCTTCTTCCTCCTATTATTCCTTTGTTTGCTGTATGTCGTGTGGTTGGTAACTTGTTCCATTTTGTGATGTTATTGGTGTTGCTAGTGTTCTTGGGGATTTTAATACTCTCACGGATCTTCATGCTTCTCTATGTTCCATTTTATTTTCCCATTCTTTATTTCTCTAATCGTGTAACTTTTTTTTTTTTTTTTACATTTTTCGTCAGTATTGATTCATTAGCCTTTCGTCTTGAGGGTCGCGATATTCTTGCCATTTTTTACGGTAATACATTTTGAAACGATTTAGATCAGACAGGTTGCTGGATAAATCGGCTCTATAGTCTCTTGCTGGATTGTGATTGCTTATTGAGGATTTGTATTCTGTTTGTAATATAGCTTTCGTTGGGTGGTCTATTGCTTGAGTGATTTTTTTTCCGGCGTGTTCACTGTAAATGCAGTTTTCAGTTAGTTGTGGAGATGCTTCTTGAATTGCTCCAAATCCTTTTGTTTGCTGATATTTGTGGGTAAAGCTGTAGTTATCCAGTACTATATCTTCAAGAAAACTGGACTGTGATCAGATGAAAGGTCATTTTTCGTGATTGGTTCGATCACAACATCTGTCAGAGAGAGCTAATTTGCGGCCAGTGCCGAAGGCACTGGCAAGACTGATGGAGGAGTGTCTGTCACCTTTGCCGGCGATATCTGCCCCTGAAGTTGCTTGTTGGTAATTTTGTCAATTGCATTTGTTGACATTACTGGTGCTCATCGGGTGTTATCCTTGTTGGTTGAAGGCGAGCGCAAATGCTTGCGCAGTAGTGTTCTCCGGTATCATTTTGACAGCGTCGGCCACTAATTGCACCAGTTGTGCCAATGCAATGGCCGACGTGTCCGTTACGGTCTGCGTGGTGTATACAGCCGGTCGTGGTCGGCCTTTGTCCTTATTGGTGAGTGGGAGCTTGCCGCCTCGTGCTCTCTGCTTGGCTGCCACTGGCCTGATGACTGCTGCTGGCGCCGGCGTCACTGCAATTGTTGCTGTGACGATCCCCGCGTGGGACCCGGCGTTGGCGACTGCAGGCTTCTGGTGGCACGACGTTCTGGTGGCGCGTAGGTTCTTCCTCGTAATGCACCCACTGTACGAAGCGGCATGGCTTCCACCACATTTGCAGTAGCTGGGCTCGGCATCACGAGGAATGGTGAACTTAGTGATCCCATGGCTTCCCCCGCATCTCACTCAGCGATCGTCCTCGGTGAAGTCGCGGGCCAGCTGCCCGCTGAAACGCTTACACCGGAAGCAGTGGGTGAGCGCTAGTGATGGCCTCCTCTTTTCCTCTAAGTGGACAATGTGGCTGAGGATCTGGTGTGGTCTGTCCTCCCGCTTAAGAGGCCTGTTCGATCGGAAGGCGTAAAGCGGGAGACGCTCCTCAGTTCCGGCCGGCGCATCTGGTGAATGTTGGTAGCGATGATGCCACCATACATGAGTTGTTTCGCAACCTCTTCCTCTGCAGTATCTATAAGCAGACCGCGGATGACCAGCTTGGCTGGACGTCTCAGTGTTTTGAAGGAATTTCGGATGCCATTTCCGTTCAAGAAACTCCGAAGTTTTAGCAGCTAATCCAGGTGCTTCGGAAAGAAGCGGAGCCCCTCTTTCACCAGGAAGCTGATGATTTGGGACGATGTTTCAATGAAAAGGCTGCTATGAGTTCATTGATTTTCCCTCTCAGTGGGCTGTGACAGGTAGCACTGGACCTTGCACCATGGGCTGATCTACCTCCTCCTCAAAGTCAGCCCGTTGGTTTTCTTTCATCTCTTCACCGTTGTTTGTCGGCTCGTCACGATTCGTCTCTTCCGCGATGTCGGACTCGTCGTCGTCTTGTTACATCTCTTCCTCGTCAACAACCACTCAGAATGGGGAAAAATCGTCGTTCTGCTGTCTTGGCGGCGTGGCGGTATGTCGAAACCTCCATCTCTGGAAGTCGAAATGATGGTTGAAGGTGAAGTACGGTTGTAATACCGTAGGAAGTACGCCTGCCTCCACCTACTCTTTTTTTTTTTATCTGCTTAACGTCTGTCTAACAGCGAGGTCTTTAGAGACGGGAAAGGATGGGCGGCGAGGAATAGGAAGGAATTCGGCCTTGGCCTTTTGAAGGAAGCATCCCGGCATTTGCCTGGAGTGATTTGGGAAACTATGGAAAACCCAAATCTGGATGCCCGGACGGGGATTCGAACCGCCGTCCTCCCGAATGCGAGGCCAGAACGCTAGCCATTACACCACCACGCTCGGTCCCGCCTATTCTGCTATCGCGATGCGCATCAGTCCCGTGGCAGTTTGACAAGCACTTGAAGAAGACCGAGCGTGATGGGTTCTGGCCTCGCATTCGGGAGGACGCGGGTTAGAATCCCCGTCCGGGCATCCAAATTTAGGGTTTTCTATGGTTTCCCCCAATCACTCCAGGCGAATGCCGGGATGCTTCTTACAAAAAGGCCATGGCCAAATTCCTTCCCATTCCTTGTCCCCAGTCCCATCCCGCCTCTAATGATCTTAGCCGTCGACGAGGCGTAAAGCAATAAGTAAACCTTGAATAAGGTAACGAAATCATCCCATGTAGTACTGAAGTGCCACAGCATGATCGCTTGCTGACTTCTGACGAAATAGTGGTTTTTGGGATGTCTTTTATTCATATATGGTAAATCAGAGAATATGCATAGCCGTGAATAATTTTAATTTCTTTATCTTATTTGATGTTTGTGTCTTTTGGGTAGCGCTAAAAACATTCACTTCGAATCCATCACAAAAAAATCTAAACAGAGCAACCAGACAATTCTAGTGGCGTACAGGCTATATCATATGAACAATGTGATGTGATGTAGAATTAGCCTCATCACAAAAAATTTAAAAAATGCAAATTCATACGCATCTGTCTGAGAATTTATATATCGAATAAGTGAAGGCTCAAATATGTTCCATAAAATATAATGAGACCACAGACGAAATGAGAATAAATTTCAGGAAATGCTGATGAGATATCAATAGATTAAAGTGAGGTTTACGTTTCACTAAATTTATACTTAGTTTGAATCACGTATTCGAATAATAAAAAAGGAGAATGAGAGATTTTTATCTTAACAGCAGGATGAATCTGCAGATTCTAGTCACTCTTAACAGTGTATGTTGAACTGATACTCACCAAGCGAAAAAAGTATGAGAGAGCATAATTTTCCCGGAGATGCCCAAATCACCGTATCAATAAAGTGCGCTGCAAAGCTCATGAATGAACATATTATTAGCACCATCTGTGAACAAAATGTAAGAACCAGCAGCGAAATAAGACTTGTTAAAATAAAAAGAAATCTTACAACTACAGGAATCTTAAGCAGTTAGAGAAGTATTATTTTTATTTAATTTCATTGTTATGTAGCACATACCCCGGTCGTAATTTCCCTACAAACATTCCTTTACATTTAATTACTTTTTTTTATAACATCCACTTGTTAAAACATATGAAATCATAAATGTATAATAAAACGGAAGTATAAGAATGAAAAGCGAAACATTGTGATCTTCCCGGAAATTACAATTGTGCTGGATTCTGAACTTCGTATTAATATAACTAGCAGCGTCCATCCACGTGGATTTGAGATTTGTACAATTAATTCACTAATAAACTATGAAAGAAATATTGGATGGGTAGTGAAAAGCAAAGGAGCAGCCTAGATTTTTACATCTTTCATCATAAATTTACGTTGTAACTGAATTTTTTATACTCTTTTGAGCACATCATTTTTTTCTACCATTTTCGCTTCACCTTGTTCACAAAATTCCTCTGTAAGCAATGTTGGCAACAGGGTGATAACAAGATATATTAATCCCTAATCTAACTTATGGCTGTGCTGGCAGTGGCGGATCCAGGATTTTGGTTTTGTTTTTTTGGGGGGGGGGGGTTAGGATTTAGGTTTGGGGGGGGGAGGCTTGACCTGGGCGAGGGTGTAGGCTTTATAGGAAAAGGGGGACATTAGAGCTAAAAAAAAAAAAGTCGTCCCAAAAATCCCCATGATCCGCCTCTGTATGCCAAGGTAATAAAGGGAATTATTAATGACACAATAACAGGGTATATTGTAGACAAGTGTTCGTAATTTAACTTGGGCGACAAAAACAGCTATTAATGGTACATTACATGATTAATTGCTGGCAGGTATTCGTAACCTAACTTAGAGTGACAAAGACGGTTATCAATAGGAATTAAGTATAGAGAGATCAAAGTAATTAAATATGAATTTGTGTATTTTTCATGTGAATGAATATTGTTCTTATAAAAGGAGGCTGTGTTAATGATCCAAAACACTATCACGTGTGAATTATTAATTGAAAGCTAGTAATAATTATAAATATACTAGCAGTTACCCGCGACTTCGTCCGCGTGCAAGAGTGTTGTAATATAAGATTTTCTTGAGAGGTCTTGTCGCTCAGTGGTTAGGGTGTCCAACTGGACATGGAAAAGTCCCCAGCTTGAATCCCAGTCTCGGAGAGTATTTTCATAGGTCCTTAGCTCGACCTTCACCTCTGGTACAGGTTGTTGTGTGATGTGAAGTACGCCAGAATGCTCACGTGGTTCTGATTTCACTTTAAACTATAGGTCCTCTATGCCCAGTAGGATTACTGCGTTAGGTTAAGCGGCTACGAAAGGGGCAGATTGCGTAGACGTAATGAAGCCTTTGCCACCAGGTCAATACGACCATATAATTTATTTTAGAGTTATTTTTGTTCGTAATAGTAGTAATAAATATTGCAATAAAATAACAAAAATTTATTTGTTCCAAACAACTTCATTGAACTTTTAAAACAATAAAAATATTCTGAATGTTAGGAGTATTTCCAGTTTAATACATCGGTATATACAATATTAAATAACTTGTTATTTTCTGAAAAAACATGTAAATTTTTTGCATTCTTTTTTTTTTTTTAACTGCTTTAGAGACGGGAAAAGATGGGGGCAAGGAATGGGAAGGAATTGGGCCATGGGCTTTTTTAAGGAAGCATTCCGGCATTTGCCTGGAGTGATTTGGGAAACTATGGAAATTTTTTTGCACTCGATACCCGCGAGCAGGCAACATATAGTTGACCAAAGGAAAAGCAATGAGTATCCAAGTGTATTCCCACCAATTTCAGCGTTTGACCCTGCGATTTATTAATTGTCATTGAAAATGCAATTTTTAATGGGAACTGTAATGTTTTAAATTGAAAGGGAATATTACTGGGAATAATTTGGATGCGCGGAATTATAACGGCTTCCCCTTTAGATGCACCGGTAAGAATTGTCGCCATCACAATGTTTCTTTCTAGTTCTGTGATGCGTAATCTGGTGCCATTGCAATACCTTGAGGGGGGTTGGGGGGGGGGTCGAGATTACGCATCAGGAGAACTCGAGCGCCAACCTTAAGCTCGAGTTTGTGGGACGATAGCCCAGATAACTCGAAGGAGTTTGAAACCTCGACGGAGTAGGTAGCAGCATCATCAGTTAACATTATTGTATCGATGGAAGAGTATGTTGTCACTTCCCCGACTATTTCATCTAATATTTTTTTAGTTCCGGAATAATTTTTCGGGGCAAGTATTGTCCTCGCACATAACCAGTTTTCGTCATTGATAATATTTAGTTCAGTGTTTCCCAACCTTTTTTGGGTCATGTCCCACTTTAATTTTTTTTTTGCCCCCCATACATAATTTTTAATAAAAAATTATTTGTTATTAAAGAAACTGATATAGGATGGTTTTTGAAAGAAAACACTTTAATATTGTCACAAAACACAGTAAGTAAAATTAAAAAACATATAATGAAATACTAAAATTCAAATTCAAAAGATTTTTAATAAAGATTTATTATGGTAATTTAGTGTGATCCTTTTAAGAATTTGCTTTTTTGCTATATTTTATATCTAGCATTACATTTAAATAACCCGAAGAGAAAGCGGTAAAGTCGTATCAAGTCAATTTCTAAATTGCCCCCCTAAAAAAAACAAATGCCCCCCTGTGGGGCATGGGCCCCACGTTGGGAAACACTGATTTAGTTGAATGCTCGGGAAAACATTAGTAATGAGCTAGCGTTTGTTCAGGTGTTTCAGCAACTCGTTGCAATGCCAAATATGAGGCGTATTGTTGTTGCCGTCTTCTTGTTTGCTTCGGTGTTCCAGAAGCTCTTGAGATCGATTGTCAATCCGCTTGCTCTTAGCACCGAGCTCGCGTTCTTCCCGGTTTGATCGTCCAGACACCAAGTGTTCAGTTTTGTGTCGTCGCCCAACTTGCGATTGCTCCGGCAATTCAGCATCCCCAGAAGCCGCAATAAGTGCTAAGTGCTCAACCCTGTGCAGCTCTGCTAGAGGATTTATTCCTGGGTTTTGGCTATTTTTCACAGGCGTAGTTTTCTTACATTTCATTGAAAGATTTGACTTTCATTTACCCGGCATCTCTTAAAATTACTAATTTCAAGACTTGCGAATAAAAATTTATATAGTTTTAATTAATGGAAACTCAAAACGTCAAAATATAATGGAAGCGAATAAACATCCAAAAAAATTACTAACATTCAAAGAGCGAATAAATACCTAAGTGGACCAAGGACGCTCATCTCGTCAAAAAAAATTCGAAACTAAAAATTTATATTTTGATTTGCGCTGAATATCTGAAAATTACTATTTTTTAAGTGAACTTAATTTGCTCTCTAAATATTGATTTTGTTTTGAAGATATGTAGGTTCCATCAATTAATTCTGCTTTAAAACAGAAATTTAAGTATTATAGTAGTAACTAGCCACAAATTTACTTCGAGCAAATGACGTCGTCTATCTACGCAACGATCAATCTATATCTGTATCAATTCTGTGAAGCTATCATAAAGGCTGTAGCAACCAGTCACGAATCGAGCGGCTCTCCTCTGTACCCTCTCCACTGAGTCAATCAGGGCCTTGCGATACGATCCCAAACTCCATAACAGTAATCTAGATGCGAACGCACTAACGCTATTTCCTTTGAATGAGCATTATAATTCCTCAGAATACTACCTATGAATCGTAATTTAGAATTAGCTTTGCCTTCGACGGAAGTTATGTGGAAGTCACATTTCATGTTGCTTTGTACTATTACCCCCAGATACTTCAGGGAATCAACCGTATAAACATCTGAATTGTTTACTTTATGCTCGTGAGCAAACTGATTCTTTTTGTTACTTATTCGCATTGTTTTGCACTTTTTGCAATTAAGTGTAAGCTGCCATTTACGGTACCATTCGGAAATAGCATCCAAATCGAGCTGAATTTCTAAGCAATCGTCAGAGCACCTTATTTCCCTATAGATAACTTCATCGTCGGCAAACAATCGAACCTAGATCGTTTATAAAAATTAAGAAAATAAGTGGTCCTATTACACGTCCTTGAGGAACGTCAGAAGTAACTTCTAGCTTCGAAGAGGCTTCCCCATCAACAAAGACATACTATGATCGACCAGTTAGAAAATCACGTACCCATTCGCAAATCTGATCCGATATACCATATAAAAGAATCTTCGCTAAAAGTCGGTTGTGTAGTACAGAATCAAAAGCTTTCTGAAAATCCAAAAATATTGCATCAACTTGTGAACCTGCATCGATAACTTTCATTACGTCACGCGAAAATAGGGCCAATTGAAGTAACACGATCTCTTCTTCCGAAATCCGTGATGACACGGTGTAGATAACTCGTTCTCGTCTAGAAACTTCATAATGTTAGAGCATCTGACATGCTCCAGAATTCTCTGCATACAGATTTTAGAGATACGGGTTAGTAATTCCTAGGATCACTCCGATCTCCTTTCTTGAATACAGAAATTACCTTGGCTATTTTCCAGTCAGAAGGTACTTTTTTCTTTTCTAAAGATTTACGGAAAATATCTGGCAGAAATGGTTCAATTTTCTCCGCGTATTCTGAAAATACTCTTACCGGTATACCATCGGGAGCTGGCGCTTTACCCCACTTCAGGAGCTTTAATTACGTTACAATACCTACGCTATCAATTTCTACGGCATCCATCTCTAATTTTACACGATGTGGTAAAGTGGGAACGTTTTCCAAGTTTTCGTGCGTGAATGCGTTTTTAAATTCGGTGTTAAGTTGAGTGGATTTTGGCTGGGGGGCTTGCCTTCAGTGGATTTTGGTTTTTTTGGGGGGGGGGGGGCTTGAGACGGGCAAATAGTAGTATTTACAGTCTCCTCGGGCCTCAAATCCGTAGAGCTAAAAAAAATTTGTAATATCGGAGGTGGACCTAGATACTTTGGGGGGGGGGGAGCTTGAGTCCCCCTAGCCCTCCCCCCCCTCCCCCTGGATCCGCCCTTGTTAAATATGGTAGCCTTGTCGCGGCTGTGGTCAACTTCCCGACTGTCTTGTATTAGAACTTGTTTATTGTTGTCGCTACAACTAACTTTTTTTCTAAACGTCCAAATTTTTTTAGGGTTTTTGGTGAGGCTGTTAGAGAGGGAATTGCAACGAAAGTCATTAAAGGCTGCTGTAGAACTGGATCAACATGGCTCTACCAAGTAACTTATATGAGCTAAGCAGCGTAACGGTGTAACAATAACTGTAATAAACCAGAAGGTGCTTAACTTCGATGTTTACATAGTGCTTTCTGCAAGGTCGGTACCGGGAAGCATCCTCGAATTACGAGCAACCTGGAAACTGTCTAGTATGAAACGACTAAAACTCAGTCTTTTGGACGGAAGACAACGTTGTGAACAAGGTTTGGCAGAGAGAGATTAAAGGGACGATATATATTAGCTGGCGCATATCCAGCCCTACGCACTATGCGGATAGGGGACGTGATTGGTCGGGTACAAAACTGCTATTCAGTGCACACCGAATGTCAGAGTTCGCACCTATTTGTTTGTTGCATGATATGCAGAACAATATTGTCATTTAGTTACGGTATGGCAGATAATTTAAGACCTTTTCAAGGTCGATTAAAGCAGCCTTTGAAAAATTGTGTTGTTTTGGAAGTCGCAATGATAGCTTACATGATAATAAAGTAGGAGCAGCACCAGCGGAACAGAGTCATCGAGAAAAATACCTTTGTAAATGCCAAGAGACGTCAGACGTCAATTTTACCTATTGAACCAGAAAGCCAAGCGGTGGAAAGCCTTGCGGACCCAGGAAAAGAATCGAATCAGTATAGGCAGGGTGACAGAGAGCGGAACCCTGTCGTCTGTCACATGACTGTACGTAACTGGAGGTAAAATAGCATCATTTCGTACTAAAGGAATTCCCACCGGAGCGTGTTTTCCATCACAATTAAATTAATAATAATAAAATACACTACAGCGGACAATTTAAGGCCATTTCAAATCGCTAAAAATAAAATTCGAAAAATTGTTACACTTTGAAAATATTGATGTGCGTGGTTAGAAAGTAGAAGCAAAACCAACAAAACACAGGAAGGATTGAAGAAAGCTTCTTGGAAATGCGAAACGTCGGTTATACCGACTGTTGAAGAAAGCCGAATGAATGAAACCCATGAGGAACGCGAGATTGGCAGGAGAGAGAGAGAATTACGGTAACGGAACTGCCTAAAGTAGGGGTTCTCACCACCCCTTCCGTCAAAGGAAAACTTCCCCCCTCCCCCACAAGTTCATTTTTAATAAGGTACAAGGGGTGATCAAATGAAAAGGTACGAAACCACAAGGTGGGTTCAGATGTAGACTTTATTCAAAATATACACCATAGGCCTGAGCACTACGATCCCACTGATGAACAAGCCGCAGGATTCCTTGTTCCCAGAATTCCTGTGGCCGTGACGAGACCCAGTCCTTCACAGCGTCCTTGAGTACGTCGTCCTAGTTGAAGCGTTTCCCTTTCAGGTGTTTCTTCAGTGGACCAAACACATGGAAATCGCAGGGCGACATGTCCGGACTGTAGGGCGGATGGTCCAACGTCTCCCACTTGAACTTGGCCAGTTCAATGTGTGTGGCTCTGGAGACGTGTGGACGCGCGTTATCATGGAGCAGAACCACACCCTCCGTGAGCAGCCCCGGTCTTTTGTTCTTGATGGACCTGAGTAGGCGTCGGAGTGTCTCACAGTACACATCCCCCACCTGTACGCCATCCTGTCCTCATACGGACTGCCGCATCACTAGGACGCCGCTTTTGATAGGAGCCTCTGCTCTAGTTAACAGGAAGGCCGCCATGCTTGGAGGAGCGGGTTATGGGAGCCCCCCCCCAAAAAATCTCTACTGCGCATGCGGGCGCCCGCGCATGCTCCGATCCCAGTCAGAGACTCCAATCGCATCCCGAGATGTTTCGCTACGTTCTCCCATGGCGGAATATGCAAATATTTAACTGTTACGTTTTTACGTCGTTTCGTACCTTTTCATTTGATCACCCCTTGTAAAGGTTACTTATCAGTACTAATAATAACATTTCAGTGGAAACTCACTAAGTATGTGATGTAGAAATAAAGGATTTTCAACTCTAACAGGCGGAGAAAGAAACATAATACTTGCAACAGAGTAGAGTTAGGGGCAGTGTTTCTTAAAGTTTTAGCTCCACGTACTGCTATAAAATTTCCCAAGCAATGGCGAACCCCCTTAACAAAAAACTGCAAACTATTTTTTAGCTCCACTACCGATAACAATGAGCGATATTCACCATTGTGTGTGTTGTACGCTTGTCGCGAACCCCTTACGATCAACTGGCGAACCCCTAGGGGTTCGCATACCCCTCTGAGAAACACTGAGTTAGGGCAAAGCTGCCCAACCACAGGCCCACTTGCCCGCCGACACATTTGAACTTGCCCACCAACAGCAACGGTCTAGAATAAAACCTCTGCAAAGGCCTCACTGATGTTTTTTATTTTTTTACTTTTTGATTACAGTTATAAAAAACACTTTGAAGGTATCATTGATGTTTTTTATTTTTTGATTATAATTAAAAACCACTTCAAAGGTTTCATTAATGTTTTTTGCTTTTTAATTGTAATTAAACTGTGTTTTTTATATCTTTATTTTATTCAAATGTCTATTGTAACCATAGGTAAGTATTAGGTGGCCTGCATACTAACTTAGAATCGAAATCGTGGCCCTTCTCCAAAATTAGTTGGGTTGCTTTGAGTTATGGTGTCGTCCAAACGGACGGCCAAGCTACCTCGCATCACTCGCTCCCCCTGATGTTTCTTCACGTCGCCCACGCTGAGAACCCCTAGCCTAGAGAAAACAATGGTAGCACAGTCGATAGTACAGTTCTTTTTTACCGCTGTGAATCCCCTACCTATCAAGCGTTGTAGCAGTTAAGTACGGAATAGAAGGTTCTCTTTTGTACGTAAATAAAATATTGAACAGTGGAGTGCCTAGCAGTAGTTTCCTTACATACCGAAATAAAATATTAAGTTATGAATATATTTTTAGTTCTGTAGACCATGTCTGAAACACGTGCTGTAGCAACTAAATCCCGAGCTCTAGTTTCTCATTTGTACCTAAATAAAACGCTTGGCATCTAATTACTTGGTAGTAGTCTCTCGTGTAAACCTAAACAAAGGTATAAACAATATTTGTTGTCTCACTGGCTAAAGAAAGAAATATTCACGCTGACACTTGCGGTAATAGCTCTGACTACTACCTACCAGCGTTTTATTTTTCTGGAAATTAACGAGCTCTCGAAATCTTGATAAAGAAAAGGAAGCTAAATCATGCAGGTGTGTGTGGTACAGGGCGTTCGCCGGGAAACGCTACCCACTGTTAGCGCTACAAGGAAGAAACTGCTCCCGGCGAGCGAGCGGTCAGCTTCCGGCATTGTTCGACCGTCGGCCGCGGACTATTTCATAATAATTACGCTTCATAAACTTGTATGTGCTACGCATTTTATGCACCACAGTTGTTTTGTACGGCTTTAAGTGAACTAGCTTTGTTACTTTCCAAGCTGACGTCTTAGATACGCCTGCCTGCTGCCCTAACTGACTTAATGATTTTTTGGGTGACTGTTCTAGTCGAAAAGCGATAACGTCAATTTTCTCCTCTGTGAGAATACGGTTGACCGACAATCTCTTTTTGTTAAAAAATGAACCCGCTTCTCTTACTTTTTTAACCAGACGCAGAATTGTTGATTTAGCTGGCAGTAAAGCGCCAGGATATTCGCGATGAAATTTACTGCGACACTTTTTAAACGACTTCTTCTTCACATATGTATCGTAGAGAAATATTCTTTGTTGCAAACTGAAACGTACCATAATTTTACTCACACTCAAACACGGTACAGATTAGTAAGAGTATGAAGCCCCACACCAGCCAAACTGCAAAGAAACGTTTATTCACAACACTGATTAATAAGAGACTGAAGTCACAAACTAGCTACAATGCAAAGAAACCGTTCTTAACAATGTAAGGGTCCCATTATACTGCGTCACTGCACTGTTGGGGCAGCGGAGGTGTTAAACAGTGCGGTGATTCACGGCGCCGTGTGGCGGGAGTTGCTGGTTCCACTGTCCCAGCAAGTTGCCGACGGCAACAGACTGGGAGGGTAGCGTTTCCCGGCGAACGCCCTGTATGTATGAGAGAGACCCAAAGCGGCTGGTCAGTCAGTCGTCGGCATTGTAAGCTGGAGTTTATCACCACTGTGGCCGAATAAGTTTTTGTTAATGGCGCATCTAATATTATTAAGGAGCTAGCGGATAAATAAATAAGAAGCGCAAAATGATTCGTCGGCGTTGTCACATCATGGAACTACTTAATCCAGTCATTCAAAGCTAGAGTTGTAAAAGTGATGAGAAACTGTATACCAGTCCGTATTCGTAACAAACCAATCAGTACTCGTTACTGTCGTCTCGTTACGTCAATTGTTACTTTTGATACAATCGAGCGCTAGCAAAGCATTGCATCAAGTCGAGTCGCGGACGGGATGACTTTGGCTCTGTTTTTTACTATCGTATAGTTTTGTTACTCGTTACTTTTGACATAATCGAGCACTAGCTAGCCAAGGGTGCCAACTAGGGGGTATACATGCGTGATGCGATTTTTTAAGTGCTTTATAATTTTAGGGGAAATTTTAGGGGTATTTTTAGATACTTTATGATTTCTTGTATTTATTTGTTCAATATTTAAATAGCGACATCAAATCCTCGTACAGATCCTTGTTACATACTATTCAAACTTCTTTGCTTGTATAATATTCAAACTTCTTTGCTTGTTACTAACAATTCCGACACTCCTATGAGTGAATATATTTTTCTGATCACAGAATAAAATATTTGTTTCTGTACATATTTGTTTTGAAAAAAGCATAGACTCAGTGTTTAATGTTGACCAGAGGCATATAATTGCATGGAGGAAGGAAATATATGGAGACGACGCAAGCGACCTTCACCACGCAATTAAGTGAAGCCGGGCTGAGGAGGAGTGGGGGGAGTGGGAAGGCATGGCCTAACCCATACAGACGGCGTATATGTACAAAAACCTCAAGGGGACTCTAGAATTAACGTAACGTCGCAATCTGGAGATGGATTATTATGTAACTCGATGAGACAAATAAAAAATGAAGAATAAAGTTTTTTGATATCATACTTAGTTTTCGATATATTCTGTCTCAAATGTGAAATGGTTTTGGTTGAAATTCAGAAGAAAAAATTGGTCAAAGTCAAATTTGATGACGGATTCTTATTTAAAAAGACGGGAGAAATAAAAAATAAAGAATAAAAATTTTCGATATCTCGCCTAGTTCTCGAGATATACAGTATCAAAAGTGAGGTGTCTTGAGTTGAAATGCAGAAGAAAAATTTCGCAAAAGTCAAATTTAATGATCGATTCTTATATAACACGACGAGACAAATCGAAAGTAAAGATATCTTACTTAGTTTTCTGGATATACTGGGGTTGGATTGATATGTGGCCTGGACTATAAATTAATTCTGCCAAAGCCACAGTGATTACATGGTTGACATGCAGAATAGATATTTAAGTTTTATTACTGCCACTTGTGGTTAGGCTGAAATGCGTCCTAGATAAAAAAAAAAAAAAAAATAGAGGGCTCACTCTAGGGGCGGGCAACCCAGACATTTTGTAGGCTGGTACCAGAAATAAAATGTTTCCGCATAATTTATAGTTAGTATAAAGTGTATCAACAAAAAGGAAAGAGTGATACTTTACTATACTGTATGGTTGGCATAATGCGGTGTTCTTTGAAGAAACTTCAATCGAGTGTGCTCCAATCAAAAATGCGGTGATGTGTCTGAACATGTGTATACTTTTTTTAACAAAATAACTTATCATGCTAGAACAGCTCTACTTCAACTTGTGTTTAAACGGGCAGAGACTTTATTATTACCTTTAAAAATAAAAGAACTGTTTTACAATTGTTGCTATTACAGGAATGTACAAGGAACGTTATGAGACAGAATTTCATCCATTATTTTTCTTTATTTCACATTCTTAATAATGAATTAACATGTAAATACCATAGTCACCTGAAGATGGATCCACAGGGTCCGAAATGCATTGTGTAATACAATAAAAGTTGTATTCTAGTGACTGAAGGGTGTTTCTCATTCTACCTTTATCGAATTAACATGTGGTTAAAGGTAGGGACCGTGCACAAACTACATGACTCAGTCCAAGGGGGGGGGGGGGGGGGGTAGCTGGAAGGCTACACTGGACTACGTGGGGAGAGGAGGGGGGGGGGTTCCAAGCCAGGCCACGTAGCTTTCCTTTCATAACAATTGTCACAGTTAAAATGAGTAACTGAACTCACAACAGCATGTGAATATTTATTTCACTCAGTTAATTATCTCCTTATGTAATTTACAATAGTCTGACAAGAGAAAACAGTGCAAAATGTCTTCTGGAATCAAAAGGGGATAAAAAGCTACATGATAGGTATGGGGGAGGGGAGGCAAAAGCCAAGTAGGGCTACATGGGGAGGGATAGTGGTTCACAGGATGCCAAAATGGAGCTATGTGGTTTATGCACGCTCCCTTATGTATGTATCTTAATTGATGTTATCTATAAACTTTAGAAATTAAGAAAAAAAAGTCTGTTAAAAAGTTTTTTAATAGAATTGTATATGCCAAAACATCTACAGCCATAAAAAAGACTAGGGGTATTATTATTTTATTTTATTTCAATGGAGCACACGCTCCGGAATATCTGAGTGTAATTAGGAAGCAGTGTATACAAGATTGATTGAAACAGAAAGTTATATATGTAATTTGAAAGTGTCCCCAAAGGGCAAGATAATACTTGACAGCAGTAGGAGCACTGGATTCTTAGGTTTTCTGATTTATATTTGAAGTATTTGTTTAATTCCTTAGTAATTGATCAAAAAATCTTAATATATATATTATCATATAAATTTAGTCAGGATCACTTTGAAATATTTTTACAATGTATCAGATCTTTGAGGGGAGGGGGGATTTCAAACAATCCCACTGCCCATACAATTTAAAACAGCTTCAGCTTATTAAAAAAACAAAAAATACTCTTGAAATGTTAAGTGAAATATGCAAACACTGGTAATTGCATACTCCTGGAACAATTATCAATCATGCTCCATAAGCTTTAAAAATAACATAAGTCAATGGCTTGAACTAGTTTTTTAAATAAATGAATAAAACTCACAGCTCCTCACATAACAGTTAATTTCATCATACACTGTCAGTATTAAACAGCAATGTGACGAAAGAAATCGTAATACTAAATAAACTGAATCGCGATGTAAAACACACCCCTTTAAATCTCATTTTCGACACTCATTAAAAAGTAATGCTAGTCTATTATGTGCAAAATAGCAAGGTATGCTGATTTTCTACACTACACCAACAAAAATTTGAGAACAAAGTCATCCCATTGAGAGCTATGACTAAATATTTATAGACATGCGCAAAAGTTTACAATTCCCACTGACCACTTCAACAACAATTATTAGAATACAACTTACCTATGAATTGATATTCCAGGTTCTTTACTCTCTTGCCTATTATGCAACCGTATGCAACACAAGATGGCATTATAAAACACTTATGCACATTACAAAATGAAATAATCAGAACATCAGACACAGTGTGAACTCGGCATTTGTTTGGGTTACAATACCGCTGCTGCCGCCATGCGGGAGAGTTTAGAGCCTGCTTCATAGATTTAACGTCACTTCTCCTCCATATATTTCCTTCCTCCATGTATAATTGTTTCGGTTCGCTATGGAAATACTTTGGTTGTTGCGGCAACAACCAACGTGCAACAATGTAGCCGCTATTGTTTAGTTATTTCTGGTCGAATTAACTGTGCTGTTGTGTAAATGCTATAGAGTGCCGACAAACAGTTTGTTAATCTTCATTGAGTCCATGAATGCTAACAGAGATCCTCAAAAAATTCAAGGACTCAGCGGAACCCGATGGCTCGCCCGCTTTCAAGCAATTAACACAATATTAGAGCAGTGGAACGAACTAAAGTTGCTCTGTTCAATTGCTAAGACTGAAGACAAATGTTACATGGCAGAACAGCTTCACGATATCATGAGGAGACTACCATTCAAAGCATTTCTGATTTTTCTAAAAAACTAATTATTTCTATAAGGTATTTTTTTGTCACAAGCCTGTATTTTCCTTCATACGAAACCGAAATCAATGAATCAGGTGTCATTTTAAAGCTTATGGACTTCACTTTGGTCACATCATATTTTAAGAGCTGAAGTTTTCGGAATTCGACCCTTAACGGGCGAAAATGTTAATATTTCTAAAATGCTGTTTTCTGTGTTACGAGTCATTTATCTCCCTGGATACCTATCTGAAATCGTTTAATGAAGTATCATTTTAAAGGTTAAGATCTCCGCTTTAGTGACGTCATATCTTAAGACAGAAATGTTTCAGTATTCGATCCTTCAAGGGCAAAAGTATCAATATCTTTGCAAAATCGTTTTTGTGTCACGAGCGATTTATCTCCCTTAATATCTAACCGATATAGATAAATGCGGAATCATATTAAAGACTAAGGTCTTCGCCGTGGTAACATTATAATTTGAGAAAGTAATTTGTCGTAATTCGACCCTTAAAGGGCAAAAATATCAATTTTTCTAAAATGCGTTTTTTGTATCTCGAGCCATTTATCTCCCTGGATATCTATCCAAAATCGATAAATCAAGTATGATAATGAGGAATAATGTCTCAGCTTTGGTGACCTACAGGTGTCAATCATATTTTAAGAAAGACGTTTTTGGAAATCAACGCTTAAAGGGAAAAAGGATAAATGGTTCTACAACGCATTTTTGTGTCACGAGCTATTTTTCTCCCTTGATATCTAACCGGTATAGATAAATGAGGTATATTATTAAAGACTGAGGTCTCCGCCGTAGTAACATTA
>JARYHS010008075.1:718073-745065 GCA_031002005.1 Vandiemenella viatica | reverse complement strand
GTCTTCTATGCCACTCAACAATGCATTTTGCCCGGTACTCTCTAACACGCACGCGTCCACCACTCTAAGACAAGCTAAAGAGGGATTCATCCGAAAACAGTAAATTTTGTCACTCAGGAAGCCAGTGATAGCGTCTATATGCTCATTGCATCGTGTTGGTGGTTTCTGGTCAGTGGAAGCCGTCGCAATTGCATGAGTGTCACCGATCCAGCCCTCTGCTGACGGCGTCAAACCGTCGATGCAGATCTGTCCACTCCTTTTCAGTGCTCCAACCTAGAGACGACATTGTGGAAGAAGCTGTTTCGTCAGATACGGTCGTGCGGACAAGATGGCGGTTATCCCGCGCTGTGGTCACAACGCGTGATCCAGTACCCACTCGTCACCTTGTACGACCCTCTTATATCCATTGTATTCAGACACGCATCAGTGTCGTAGTAATGTGCCCTGTACGAGCCGCAATGTCAAGGTACGACAAACACCCTGAGATCAACCATTCTGTCACTTTCGAACTCACTCACATGCTGATATTGTGCCATTTGAAATCAACGAGGCATACCGGCATATTCTTGCACGTTTCCACATATAATGAAGAACGAAGGGTGCCACTGCTTCCCTGACTTAATTAATTACCTGACATGTCGCCTATCGAGTATGTCTGGGGTGTGATTGGTCGACAACTTGTTTGTTCTATTCCTCCTGCAATCATTGTCGATGTTTTGTGGATGCGGCAACAAACTGAGTTCCTGCCTATCCCCCAAAAGAAAATCTATGCTTCCTTTTATTTGATACAAAGACACTTAGTTTGGCTGCAGCACGTGGCGCCTTTATACAATACTCAATTGACACGGTCAAAGTGCAGCGTGTGTGTCTTGGTACGTCAATCTGTGGAATAAATTTAATTATAATCACAATTGTTGGTGTTGCAATTTTCATAAACAGTAGCATAAATTTTAATATTTTATGTTGTCTGGCCTAAATGTCATGTTAGAAGTTTGCACGAAGGTTCTTCAGCTCTCTGATATGTTTAATTTATTTTATCGTGTGTTTTAAAGTACTGTATTTCAGAAAGAAGAAACATATAAACAGAGTTGAGTATTGAAAAACGACATTAATAGAACCCAAATAGTGTGTATTAGTAGATGTCAGTTAAGGAGTCTGGCGAGTACCCACTTCTGGTCACGTGACACAAAATGGCGGCCGCCCTTCACCTTTTCCCTCTCCCCTCCGTGAAGTCACATCCGGTTGGCGGGCGCTTCAAAATGGACCAATGGCGGCCAAGGTTGTATGATATCACACCGAGAGATGGCACCATGCTGGTCCGATCCACGGAAACCTCAGTCTGCGTATGCGCCAGCCAAAGATATTCCTCTTCGTCACGAGTTCTTCTATCCGTGTCTAACACTGGGGAGTTCCACCGCCTCAGGCCAAGGCTATTTCTATAGACGTGTTTGCACAGGGGGCATCCATAAATTACGTGAGGTGTTTTTCCGGATTTTTTGACCCCCCTCCCCCCTGGTGAGATTTCGTGAGATCTGGCCGGACCCCCCCCTCCCTCTGGTGAGATCTGGTCCGTGAGAACCCCCCCTAGAAATCGCCCCGAAAACTTTTTTTTTTAGGTCACACCCTAACTTTTTTGACGAAATGCCCTCCTAAAATCGACTTTGCCGCAAACTTGAGACCTTTTTTTTTTTTTCCTCTACTGTCCCCAAATTTTTCTGGTGAGATTTCGCCGGACCCCCCCCCTCCCCTATTTCACCTCACGTAATTTATGGATGCCCCCACAGGTGTCAGCCGTCGATGCGTCTGTTGCGACATGCGCGCTCGCCTATGGCATACTTGTCGCGAGATGGCAGAACTTCATGGCTCGGAGGGCATGGTTACTGCTAGATGTCAGCATCTCCCGAACGCTTAATTTATTTGTGCACAGACATTCCACACCGCTACTAGTTCTTCTATCCTTGTCTTGAGGGGAGAAAACCCACGTCTGAGGCGTGTTTGCTCAGGTGTCGACATGTACGTACTTGCCTGGCCACCGATGCCCTGTTGCAACACGCTTGCTTGCCTGCCGCGGTAACTTGCATAACTGTCGCCAGCTGGCAGCACCTACCGGTGCATAGCACCCGGTTGCCGATAGATGGCGCAGCGTGCTTCATTGTGTGCTAGATTCACGGTTGCGAAATGCGACAGGTATTTACAGAAATATTTCGATATTTCCGTCGATGTTTGCGAGTGTCGAAAGTGTGTAGATATATTTCGTTTTCCTAGCGACAAGCAGATCCCATTGTCTGTTTTCGAAATCATGGAGTTATTCCCGACGTGCAGAATTTTTATAGTACTTCCGTCTGCCCAGCTAAAGGAAAGCTCTGTACACACTATCGACAGCAAAGTTTAAATGTTTCAGCACAGTAAAATATTTTCCTAGGATCAAGAAGAATGATACTGTATTGTGATTTCGTGAAATATACTCGCATTTGACTAAGCGAGAACCATTCCGATTCACAACCTCCGCTGAAAGAATAATAAAAAACAGAAACAGGGTGAACTTATTATGATGTGAATATATTTATTATATTTTGTAGGTAGAAATACTTCATGTATCAAAATAACTCGTCAACATCACGTATTTTCAAAACGAAAATCAAAATTTTTGCTTCCAAGCCGAGAAGTTATAAAACTAGCTTGATTTATTGTAATTGAATAAAAAATTAGATACAGACGGTTCGATTCTCTGAGTAGCTGTTTTGTCGTGATTTTTAAAAATATACTCGCATTTGACTAGGTGACAACCATTCAGATTTTACTCAAACGGATTCTTTTTGTTAGTTATACACATTTCCTTATACTTATTGCAGTCTAGTGTAACTTGACAATAATTCCATTAAGCCATAGCATGGAAAAGGTTTTGTATTGGTTCCAATCCGTCCTGCCTCACACATTACTGTGAATACGAGAGCTATATATTAACCACGGAAAGCATGCATATTCCATCCCTTGTAACCCTACCAGTAGTCTCAGCAGGTATTTTTTCCCGATAGATACTACTTTTGTGTCTTCTGTGAGACATTTTTCAAATAAAGCTCGAAGGGTTAATCTCTGTACAAAGTCAAGCACGCTGACCCAATAGGCTGTCTTTTATGTTTCTGTTGAAGCTCCTTCTTTTGAAAATATAATTACTCTGGCAATATACGTTGTTAAAGTTTAGGTTTAACCTGGTTTTCTATTATAAGTCATATCACAAATGTCTGATGGGAAAGAAAAATGACTTAAAATATGTGGTAGATGGTTTGATATTCAGCGCCGCAGTCAAGAGATGGTCACTCTTTCATTCCCACCTAACGTTACCGGAGAAAACCAGGAGGCCTAAAGTCCATTAAACATGTCATCCGTCATAAGTGTAAAGTTTTCGTCAGTGATTCACTAAAAACAAAGCGATATACTCTGTGGCATGAACTAACACCTCCTTGTTAACTGTATTTTACAGCACAGCACGAACACTTTGTATGTTCCAGGATGGAAACACCATCTTTTAGCAAATGCTAATATCACTAATTTCACCCCTGATGAATCAGTCCGCAGCAGAGTACACCAGTCCTGTGTGATAAAAATCGAGTCACGCTAAGGCACTGCTAAGCACAGAACATTCTGACTCGTCATAGAATACCTGAGACCATCGCCTGTGGCCAAGGTGGAGATATAGAAAATTTACCCACTCCGCCATGCAAGAATCGAGTGCCAACTCGTACTGATAGTCATCATTACTCTTCTACGCACTATTCCTAATTCTTTTACCAAGATCCATCCCTAGCCTCATCGCCAACATACGCCGTGTAATCTCCCAGCACTTTCTCAAACTCCTTCAGTTTTCCAATGATTCCCAATCCAACTCCTGATTTACATCAGTTACTGACAAGGATACCTTTTGGTCGTGCGTTAAAGTAAACCAAAAATTCAAAATTCGCAATCTTCTCCTAATCAGTAAAAGGGGTCCCAGGTACCAAAATGTTCACTTAAGGGGGTTCTAATACAGTTTTCCAAGACAAATGTACCTTTTTTTCAGGAAATTTCTGCTAAAGTATTTTTCAACCAATCAGGACCCAGGAGAGTTCTCCATTCGGTTTAAATGTACCCACCTGAGGCCAATCTTCGGATTTAGGAACAAGTATGAAATTTGTTTGTAACTGCATGCTTCGTTCAACTAACCAGCTGTTCTTAGCTAACATGTTCATCAAACAGTCGAAACCAACATTTTCATAGGGATCCACACACACTGACAAGCATCTAAGATGTCACCACAGGTGCAAGCACTAGTTCGATTACGCCAAAGATAACGTCCACTCTTGGACTGTCGTAAATTGTTAGGCCATTTGTATATGAAAGTGGGTGTTTGAATATTTTATACATCCATGCCTCATCACCTAAAGACAAGTTCCAGCTTGTGGTCATGACCAACTTTTACCTCAGAATTCCTCCGCCAATATCCATTTTAAACTCATTATACGCCATGCACAACCACAACGAACTTCCTATCTTCCAGGGCATCGAGCCCAGCTCCATTATTATGTCAGTTATTGAATGTGTTCCACCGACAAATTTATCTGCCTCCCTTGCACCCTGCATTTGATGTATAAAAAATGTGGATTCCATATTACAGCGCTATATGCAAGTAATGGTCTAACTGTGGGATTTTACCCAAGTCCTTCGCTTCTCTGGTACATCACCTCATCACCCTCTCCTTTAAATGATTTTCATCCCGAAGGGCATATACTGAAACAGTGAGAAACACAGTTCGTATGCCAACATAAACGGTAGCCAACTGTAAACATCACAGTGAAAAGGGAGACTGCCTAAGCCCTGAAACAACGGTTACAAGCACATATTGAATGTGAAATCTCGGCGTCGAGTATAATTCTATAACCATATATTTTAGGCTCAAATCCACAGAGGAATCGCACACAAACACACACACACATTAGTGGTTGAAATGAACTGCACATCCTACATCCAGACACACGAGTTAAAGGAAGGTATCACCACATTTACGCATACATACACAGAGACACACAAACACATTTCCATGCCTACAGCGAGCTCGACACAATAACCAGCACCAATCATGGAAACGAAAAAATGGAGTAGAACTCCCACAGAAGAAGAAGACACACACACATATGTACATGCAAACTGCGAGTTCGGTGAAATCTCGACGTCGAGTATAATTCTATAACCATACATTTTAGGCTCAAATTCACAGAGGAATCACACACATATTGCAGTTGATAGTACATGAATATTCGATGTAATATTTCATTGTACAACGTATATTCATACTGTGAAGCGAATATATTTTGCTGTGCAGATGCCTGTGGCGCCCCATAAACCAGCTGGTTCTCTGGGGATGGTGCTGAAACTAAACCGTATCGTTGGACTGGCACCTTTCCGGCTGGTCGGGAGACAAGCCAAAGTGTCACCGGCACTTCTCTGCTACAGGTGGGAGTTAATCAACGGCTTTCTTACGACTAATTCACACATGTTACAGTGTGATATCTGTTTCTTTAATTCGTTTGGAGTTTTTTGCATGACTAAATTTAAAGCGAAATAGTTATTGATTGTCGTCACAGTTAGTTAAATCTATTATATTGTCGCGTCCATAGAATTTTTTCGGCTTACTTCAGTTGTTGATGATAATTTACTGGTTTTTCTTATTAGGTAACTAGCTTCAATACTGTCGAAAATGACGGTTTGAATGCAATATTCTGGCAGTTTTTTTTTTTTTTTTTTTTTTTTTTTTATTTATTTATTTATTTTTTTTTTTTTTTTTTTTTGCAGTTGGTTAATTATACAGAATTGGTATTACATAATCCTAATGGCCTTGATTTTGTAATGTTCTACATATTTCATTTGCAGTTCACATGGCGATACAGTAGCAACTCCTACTGAATTAATGACGACGGAAGTAATAAAACAAAAAAAACTGGAATCCCAAAAACTGTTGCTGTCTATATAATTTCAATTTTATTCCTGTTCCATGCACAATTCAGCACTTTAAATATGTAATTACTTCCATTCACATTAATTAATATCTTTGGTAACATGGTGCTTATGAAAGCAGTTTAAATGGTTTTTAAAACTGATTTCAGAGTGAATTATGCTGTAAAAAAATGTGTCAGTTGCGATTCTGGTCAACTTAACCCCAACATCCACTAATATTGCATTCGAAAATCATAGCTTCTATTACTCTCATATGAATAACGACGGGCATCACCTATGGTGGTAGTAGGAATTTATTCTCGAAAAGCTTGTAAGGAAAAACGAATAATGATCGAATCTACTGGAGTTCGCCATCGCACAAAAATAACATTAAGTAATGACGTCATAATACTGCTGTAGTCAAGTACAAAAAATATTATTTTCAAGCAGCAGCCTGGAGCATTATTTTCAATCAAAAATTAGGTTGTAACACAGCCTGGACCGACATAACACAGTTAGATGTACTTCGGAAAGTATTTCTAGAGGAGTCTTGCATTTGACCACGGCAGTGTTATGACGGCAATTCCTGGAGAAATCGCGATCTCCAGTAATCGCGATTTATTTAAATAAATGCATTTTACTTTATATGAAGGAAAGTATAGTATGAGAAACGGATAACTATCATTTATTTGAGTGATTCATTTCGCGATTCGTAAATTTGGTGTAACCTTTCTCCTAGTTTTTAATAAACTTCATTGTTTATCTTTTGCCAAAAGTTCTTAGGTTATGTTTTAACCAAGTTAGTATAACTGATACAGATAATATAACGTAAACATCGAATAACCTTCACCTTACATGAATTTCTGCATCAAAAGGCAACATGTAAATTTAAACGAACATACCAATTGTAGCTTTGTGACGTATAATTGCCTCTCATTATTATTATTTTTTATCTCTCCTCTTCGTATGTTTGTGCAGTTACTTCCACAGCACACTATTACGTTTTATCTGGCAACGCAGTTACGTTTATACCAGAGTCTATGAAAAACTTTTAAAATGCTACTTTCATTAGCAACATGTTACTGAAAAGTAGTGGTAGTTCCACGTTTTTTCAGCTGAAATATTTACCAAATTTTTATAAGAATAAAGTGCTACGAAAAGCAAACTTAATGCCTGTATTATAGCAATTAATTTCATAGCAGTTGCGTACGTATTAAACTGTGTAAGTAATTTCTAATATCTCTGCTCGCTGTTATTTTGCGGGCAAGAATATCGTTGTTGAATTGGGATTAATAATTTTTCACATCGCTTATACATAGTCAAATACTTGATGATTTATATCTTATTTAATAGCTAACATGTTTATCAAAAACTGAGGGTATCGTCCATGATGGTAGTAGGAATTTATTCTGGAAAAGCTTATAGGGGGAAACGAATAAGAATAAATTTTAATGATATATTTCGTGATATGAGTACCTCACTCTGGTTAGATTATCAGAATATTTGGTTAGGATTTTATTTAAATAAATGCATTTTTCTTTAAATGACGGAGACAGCAATTTGAAAAACGGATAATTGTTATTTATTTGACTGATACATTTCGCGATTACGAATGTTTCGTGTAAACTTTCTCTGAGTTTTTAACAACCTTCATTGTTTCTTATCTTCTGTCAAAAAAAAAATCCTTAGGTTATACTTAAACCTAGTTCTTATAATTGATACAGACAATATAGCGAAAACATCGAATACCCTTCACCTTACACGAACTTCTGAATCTAGTTGTAAATAAACAAAAAGCAACATGAGGGAACGATTGTAATATGGTGGCTGTTGATTTGGGAGTGACGGCTAGCACGTGATACTTCTCTAGCCAATAGCTACAGACGACGTGCGCAGTCTCCAGATCACGCATTTTATATTAGAGGACTAGCTTCGAGCCCGTCAATAATTACAGTTTGAACACAATATTCTGGCAGTTATTTTTTTGCACTTGGTTAATTATACAGAATTGTTATTACATAATGATAATGGCCTTGATTTTGCAATGTTCTACATATTTCTTTTGCAGTTCACATAGCAATACAATAGTAACTTCTACTGAATTAATGAGGATGGAAATATAGAACCAATAAAATTAAAAACAAATTAGGAATCCCAAAAACTTTTGCTATCCATATAATATTAGTTTTATTCCTGGTCCAGGCACAGCTCAGCACGATAAATATGGAATTACTTTCTCCCGCATTAATTAATACCTTAAGTAACATGGCGCTTATGAAACCAGTTAAAATAGTTTGTAAAACTTATTTCAGAGCGAATTATGCTGTAACAAAATGTGTCATTTGTGATTCTGGTCAATTTAGCCACAACCTCCACTAATATTGCATTCGAAAATCATAGCTTCTATTACGCTCATATGAATAACGACGGACATCACGTATGGTGGTAGTAGGAATTTATTCCGGAAAAGCTTGTTTGGTAAAGCTAATAATGATCATTTTTAATGATATTTTCGTGATATGAGTACCATAATGTCGTTAGATAATTGTAGCATTTGACTATGATTTATTTAAATAAATGCATTTTACTTTAAATGACGGAAAGTATAATATCGAAAACGGTTAACTATCATTTATCTGAGTGATACTTCTCGCAATTCGTACATTTCGTGCAAACTTTCAGTGTGTGTTTAATAAACTTAATTGTTTCTTATCTTCTGCCAAAAAAAATCTTAGGTTATTTTTTAACCTAGTTGTTATAACTGATACAGGTAATATAACGCAAACATGGAATACTCTTCTCCTTGCGTGAATTTCTGCATCTAGCTGTCGTAAATAAACAAAAAGCAACATGTAAATTTTAACGAATTTACCAATTGTAACTTTGTAACATATGATTGTCTCGCATTTTTTTTTTTATCCCTGCTCTTCGTATGTTTATACAGTTACTTCCAAAACCACAATATTACATATTATGTGGCAACATAGTTACGTTATAGCAGAGACCGTGAGAAATTAAAGTTTACGTACATTAGCGACATGTTACTGAAAAGTACTCGTAGTTCCCAGTTTTTCGAGCCGAAATGTTTGTTTAAGAATAAAATGTTACGAAAATCAAAGCTAATGTTTGTATTATGGCAATTAATTTCATAGCAGTTGCGTATGTATTAAACTGTGTAAATAATTTGTAATATCTCTGCTCGCCGCTATTTGGCTGCAAGAATATCGTTGCTGAATTGCGATTTATAAATTAAGTTGATGATTTAAATCTACATAAAAAGGAAAACTTAAATCTCCTTTAATAGCTAACACGTTTATTAAATACTAAGGGTATCATCTATGATGGTAGTAGGAATTTATTCTGGAAAAACTTGTAAGAAAAAACGAATAAAAATCATTTTTAATTATATCTTTTGCGATATGAGTATCTTACTCTGGTCAGATTATCAGAGTCTTTGGTTGGGATTTTATTTAAATAAATGCATTTTACTTTAAATGGCGGAGACTATAATTTCGAAAATATATAACTGTTATTTATTTGACTGATACATTGCACAATTACGTACGTTTCTCTGAGTTTTTAATAAACTTCATTGTTTCTTTTCGTCTGCCAAAAAAAATCTTAGGTTATCTTTAAACTAAGTCTTATAACTGATACAGATAAAATAGCGTAAACATTGAATACCCTTCTCCTTAGATGAATTTCTGCATCTAGTTGTCGTAAGTAAACAAAAAGCAACGATTGTAATATCGTGGCTGTTGATTCCATTGAGGAAAGAAATATATGGAGACGACACAAGAGACCTTCAGCACGCATTGAAGTGACGCCGGGTGGAGGAGGAGTGGGGGGGGCCAAGCGCGGATCCAACGGGGAGGGTCATGGGGGTCATGACGCCCCCCCCCCACTGGGCTTGGCCTAGGTCAACCTCTGATTATATTTATAATCTCACTGATTTTAATTAAATAAGATTACTTTGATTGATGGGTGGCCAGATCTAACAAAAACATTAACGACAGTCACAATGCGACTATACGCTGTTTATAACATTGTGTTGTACCCGTTCGGTCATTGTGGATTGAATATTGTGCTCGCGATTGCAACTTTTGATTTTGCCGCGTCGCGCTGCCCGTCGCCCCATTCGTTCTCGGCTGGTTTCCGATGTTCTGTGACGTCATAGCCGTTTAGCTCCCATCGCGCCTCGCCGCTAAACCATTTGACGTATTTATGCTTAGTCATGCACTGGTGTTTTTGACTGCAGGATGCAGCGAAATAAAGGTGATGGTACTGGTGGGACGAAACGTAATGCATGCAGTGGTTTATTTGAAAGATATATTCATTCTTTTACAAAGAAAACTTGGTTTGAGATTGATAAACATCCAAAACATTTACCTATACTGAGCACTAATGCATATGGTAATATGTGAGCTGCCGATGCTTCCACAGCTAACTTGACCTAAGATGAAGAAGAAAATATTACTCCTGCAGAAGTTGTTCTATGCTTACCGATTTCGTGTACGTCGGCTTCCAGTACTCAATCGAAATTTTATTCAGATATTGGATGGTTTGTAAGAAAAAACCTAGACCATTCAAGAAGAGCTATATTGGTTACCTTCTAAAATTTATATTTTCCCACACTGTGTTGTAATTCAAAAAAAGGAAAATCACACCTTGACAAGTTTCACTGGCTTGTTTTATCGCATAAAGACCAGAACCACTACAGCAAATATTATATTTTATATACAGTAATACCCTTGAGTTGGAACAAACAGACAAAAAACCTCTAACACGATTCATAAAAGAACCATTAATAGCTTTCGATGATTTTCTTGATGAAAATGGCGTGTTGCTAACTCACCAGCGAAATCAACACCACGAAGTAGCTGTCGAAGCTAGAAAAAAAAAATTTTTAACTTCTTTTCACATACCTGAATAACACAAATTAATGAAAATAAGGATCGCTTACGACCAATTGCCAAAACGATAATTTTTTGTGTTCATCAAGATATATCGTTACGTGGTCATGGCGATGATGACAAATTTTTGGAGAAAGAAGCAAGTAACGACAGCACGGTAGATGATGAAGGAACCACTTTTAAAATTCCGTGTAGAATCTCGTGATACATCTTAGCAGCATCTAAGTCTAATGCAACATACATCAGTAAAATTAGTTGATTGATGTTTGCAAGGAAATCATTTAGGGAAGTCTTTTACTGAATGTGAATCTAACTAAATACTTCTCTATTTTATTCGATGAAACAACAAACATAACACATATCTCACAGCTTAGCCTTTCATTTAGATATAAACACAATGGTATAATAAAGGAAGTTTTGTGACTTTCTGATGCTTACGATACGCTTGGATGTGATAACTGTCAAGGCGATATGGAGCTTGCGAAAATAGTTGAAAGTGTCTGTTTAAAATTTTGATATGCTGTACAAGCATCAAACATGTTCTTAATAACATGTTAGCTCTGTCATCCAGACTTTTCTTGCCGTTAATACCTCGGGCACAATAAAATAAAGTTGTAGCATTTACCAATTAATCTGCTAAAAGGTATCAAATTTTTTTAAAAATAATTTGGAGCTACAATGCAAGGTATCTGCGAGACGAGTTGGGTTGAGAGGCATGATAGCCATTTACAATTTCATGAGACAACTTAGCAGTGGCGGATCCAGGATTTTGTGGATTTGGTTTTGGGGGGTGCTTGACTCGGGGGAGGAGGGGTAGCCCCCTAGCCCCCCCCCCTGGATCCGCCACTGTTGAACTTAGTGAAAATTTGTAACGCTCTGGAAAATATTTCTACTTGGTTGGTCTATTCGGACTTTTTTGAGCAGGGTTTTAGATAGGTACCTAAATATTTTATTTATTACCTTAGGTATGTACTAATGCGTCAACGCAAAAACTTAATAACTTACTAATAGTTACCATGAAAGTGTGTTATAGTGTAAAAGTATTCTTTAACAATGATTGCGGTAATAGTAACAATCATTGCAATAATAAAAATTTGTTAACGTCTTATAACGAAAAAGCAATTCCAAATATTTATCCTACTAAAAGGTCAAATTTTTTGCTGTTTCGATATTGGTTTTATTTTGACAATATATTGATTACATCAATTATTTCTGCTTTAATATAGACATTAGTGTGGATTAAAACTAATCTTACGTGATTTCACTTAAAATCGTGAAGACTTATTTTTAATTTCCTATGCTTACTCTGACGCCATATTACTGATGTCATTATTTCAGCGGCAAGTTCCCGATCTGACTTTTCGTCACGATACAGAAAATGTATTGATGCACATGTGAGAGATATTTCTGAGAAATTTTGTGCAAATGGAAGGAATGCACAAGTGCAGAAGAGTCAAGGTGGGAAGAGTTCAAGGAAATAATTAGAAAAGGGGGAAGAAATATTTATTCCTAACAGAAAAAAAAGAAAAAGAGAGAACCTGTGTACAATAATGGGGAGGTGAGGATATTAAAGAGGTTGGTAAGAAGAGAACATAAGAGTTAAGAGACAGCAGGGTAGTAGGAATATTTAAAACAACTAAACAACGAATTAATAATGACTAAGAAGGTGTATAAACATGGGTTTATGAAAAGTATTGTCTGTGCAGGGTGACCATTGACTGATGCAGCTAGAAATTTCTATGAATATGTTAGAAAACTGAGGGGAATGGTGGGCATTAAAATGCTTATGTATAATGATGGAGAAGAAGTAACTGAGGATTTGAAAAAGGCAGAGTTTTTAAGTAACTGGTTTCGTGAGACCATTAGGGACAATGAATCAGAAACGGAAGGGAAAAAAATCGGATAACAAGCTTAACAACACAATTAGAAATGAGCAGATCAAAACATTTGAAATTCATACATCATGAAGGAACTAAGAAAGCCGAAAAACATAAAGGGGCTGGTGTAGATAATTTTACTAAAGATAGTTGGATTTCACATTTCACCTTACCTTGAAATATTATTTAAACTGAGTCTGGATACTTGCTGCTTACCACAGGACTGGAAAAGACCGATAGTAGTGCCGGTACATAAAGGAGGGGTGAGAAACGCAGTCAAAAATTACAGGCCGATCAGTATGACATAAGTGGTAGGTAAATTAATAAAGAGAGTGAAATGCAACCAAATCAGAAATATATTTGAGGAGCGTATGTGTTTTTTAAGTACGCAGCATGGCTTTAGGCTTTCATGCGAATCTCAGTTGGTGGGCTATATGCAAGATATTTCAGATGAACTGGACGGGGGAGGCCAAATTGACAGTGTAGCACTATATCTTTCAAAGGCTTTTGACAGAGTGAGCCATAAAATGGTAGTAAATAAAGTAAAAACTATTGGAGGGGATGAGAAAGGGATTTACTGGGTGGAAGAATTTTTAAAAGGTGGAAAACAATAATTTAGGGTAGGAAATGTAGTATCAAAAGAAGTGGAGGTAAAAATGGTAGTGCCACAGGGTAGCGCATTGAGACCATTGCTATTCATTATTCAAATTAATAATTGTGTTGATGCCTTTACTATCAGAAATTGGATTGCTTGCATATGACAGAATGCCATATAAAAGGATCAAAACAGTAGTGGACTGTAAACAGCTGGACAGGATATCTAGTTGGGTTGGTAAACATGGGATGAAGATAAATGCAATGAAGAGTTAGCTTATTAGATACACAGATAAAAATACTAAAAGTTGATTACGATTACAAGGTGGGACTTGAAATGTAAATATCTTAGCATTACATTTGATAACAAGCTTAAGTGGGCAGGACACATTGGACATGTAGTAGGAAAATATTTCAAAATTCTGCACTTGTTGGTAAGAGTGATGAGGGGATGTACGAGAGAAGTAAAGGAATTGGGTTACAAAACTTTGGTCAGACCGTTGCTTGTATATGGAAGTGTAGTATGGGACCCACATTTTTAGTACCAAATATAGAAACTGGAGAGGGTGCAAAAAATAGCTGCTATATTTGTTTTTGAAATTACCACAGAATGGAATCAGTAACAGATATGATAAAAGAGCTGGAATGGGATTCATTGGAAGACAGGAGGAGGGTGAAGAGGGTCATAGAAGAGTACAAGGTGTATATTGATGTTAAAGCCTGGGAAAAAATTGGTGTAAGAATTAAAAGTAATTCATGAGAAGGAAAAGATGACTATGCCACAAGCTGACACTCGATTTTAGTCACAAGGGTGTCGGAAGATTCTCTTTTTTAGGTAAGGGTGTCAGCGATTGGAATAAGTTACCAAGAGATATGATTAATAATTTACCAAAAACGTTGAAAGAATTTTAAGTTAAAATTTATAGAGTGCAAATGTAGGTGGGTGCAGGAAAGGGGGAAGATAGGTGTATAGGGAAATTGCCACCGGAGCATGCGATCCACTGCAATGAAATTAAATTAAGAACCTTTAATTTTCAAGCGGCAATATTAGTGGAGGTTGCGGTTAGGTTGAAATGCAGCCTGGACAGAATGACAACTGACACGCTTTTTTAATGTATAAGGCACGATGGTTTTAATTCTGTAATTTACGCGATATAGCATAAGGTTTTAAAATTTCTGGTTGATTTTTATTTTTAGTGACTCCTTATTGCTTTCATCAAATAGCACGTAATTCGAACTTTATGACGATTTATACTACAACCTACTGTATAACGTACATTGGAATATCAAGGTTATGAGCGTTATTTAATAACAATTCTATTTAATTAAGCAGCTGAGGAAAATAAATTCCCAGATCACTGAATTCAAACCTTCCTTTCTGTCGGGCTTCGAAGCTAGTTGATATGTAATCACCGTTTTACTTTTTGCTGTAAGAAAATAATTTCCTACTCCGGAGCTATTAGTTTATCAGTTGCTTTAATTTTCACGCTTTTAAACGAATCACTTCATTGAATATGTAATAATGTTTTACTTTGATCTCTAAAGAGCAATGAGTAAATGTGACATTACCGAGTGGAAAGTAGGAGGTTCTTTAATGTTGGTAAAATGCGAATTAGTAATGACTATTCGCAAATGAACTATTCGTTTTAAGATTCTTATTACGTTTAAGATTTTACTACGTTTGATTCACGTATTATGTTTATTTTAGTGTACAAAACTGAGAACTAAATAATTGAGGTGATAAAACAGGATCCAAGTATGATCATAGTGTAATCTTTCGTCAGTGTTTCTTGAAAGGAGTGTTTATATCGAATAAGAGTGATCTGTTCGCATTTCTATTTTCTATAAATGGTTATAAAGTCGTTCTCCGTTCCTCATTACATACAAGTCACAAGCTGTTTTTTGCAGATTTTAAGCTGGAACATATGCTCTTTAAATTTTAAAATACCATCTGAATTGCTGATGTACAAGTATTTTTTTGGGCGATGCTGTTTCAAAACCATCAGACACACGCAGGCTGCCCACAGATTTATAAGTATAGATAGATTTTATTAGTTACTTTTATAAATACGTTTATTTAAAATAAAAAGCTAAATTAAATTAACGTTTACATCGCATCAACACCGAAATATATCTTATTTTATTTTTCAGATACAACTGTATCCTTCAGCAGAGTATCGCACACAAACTCAGTTGACTTTAAAAGTTCTACTGACGCTATAAAAGATACAATGAGTGTTCTGAGATAAAAAATTTAACAGGAGGACATAGTTTTCCGAAATGTTTCGAAGAGGCAAAAGAATTTGCCGAGAAATTTGCGATGGAAATTTAATGCCCCAGAACAGTGTCGAGATAAATACATACAACCTCTTCAATCAGTATTTCCGTATGGCCGTATACATCCTAATTCTAGATTCTATAATAAATGACCTACAAGACCATCTGTCTCCTAAAATACTTTATCTCAACTAGTCGAACTTATTCCGAAAGTCAATTATACCTATATTAATGAAGACATTGAAACAGTTAAAAAACTCGCATTCAACTATAAGTAGGTAATAGAAAACACTACAGTATCAGTCATTAGAGGCGACTATTGACTGTGGATAGTATAATTGCAACGGAATCAGAATATTCCGCAATCGATTTCTAATCTCATGGAAAAATGTCATGCTGAATTGTATCCCACCGTAAACAAGTATTTGTGTAATCATGCTACAGTACCAATAGTGTCGCTATGGCAGAGAGATCTTTTTCTACTCTCAGTAGGCTCAAAACTTGAGTTTAAGCATCATTGGCAGAAGACCACCTAACTGGACCGGCACTTCTCCGCGTTCATAAAACCGTACTCATTCAAGTGGAGGAAGGCATAACAAGATTCGCGAGAGTTCAGAAGATAACTGATTTTGTTATTTGATAAAATTATTTTGACATAATGCAAAAAATTAATTGATTTTTATCGTAATTTTGAAACCTGTCCTAACTGGACCACTACTTACGTGACCCCCCCCCCTGACACGAAGGCTGGATCCGCCCTTGGGGGGGGGGGGGGGGCTAGGCCGCATCCATACAGACACAGGGTATATGTACAAAAACCTCAAGGAGACTCCACGATAAATGTAACGCCGCAATCTGGTGATGGATTATTATGTAACTCGATGAGACAAATAGAAAATGAAGAATAAAATGTTTTGATATCCTGCCTAGTTTCCGAGATATTCTATCTCAAATGTGAGATGTTTTTGGTTTGAAATTCAGAAGAAAACATTGGCCAAAGTCAAATTTGATGATGGATTGTTATGTAACACGACGAGACAAATCGAAAATAAAGATTACAATTTTTCGATATCTTGCTTAGTTTTCGGGATATACTGTCTCCAAATTTAGGGGATTGGGCTGGTATGCGGCCTGGACCAAAAATTAATTATGCCAAAGCCACATGGTGGACATGCAGAATGGATATTTTTTTACTACCACTTGTGGTTAGGTTGAAATGCGGCCTAGACCAGAATAAAAATAGTTATCATACATCGTAAGCTTAATTGGGAATAGCTGGAAGTAGTTTACATCGCGATACACGTTTTGTCACTAACATGGTTCTCATGAAATTACTAACAATAATAGATAAATTCTTTGTCCCTTATATATACAACAAAACCATTCTGGTACAGACTGCATTTAGACCTAACCACAAGCTCCACTAAATTGCCACTACAGAATCAAACTATGTAGACACATCCACACACGCGTATTTGAATCGCAAATTGCATTTGGGGTAATAACATCGTTTGCTTCATCAAGATTCCTAGATGGCACAAGATAGCTGGCTCGTGACCGTTCTCTAGCCAATAGCTGTAGACGACGTGCGCAGACTCCAGACAACGCATTTTATATAAGAGGCTGCACGCTGTTGACGCTCCTCCTATCTTCATACCTTTACAAAATTCAAAAATTGTTGTAGCCTAGCAATGATACGCAGTTGTTGGACTACATTTTAATCGCACGTTTAAATCGTCTTGATTTCAGTACCGGATACGCCACGTAGCAAGAATCAGCAAATGCTATGGACTGCGCGGCTTCGGGGAGCCTCGCGCCTTTGCTTCTTAAGAATCTGATTTAGTTAGAATTTTCCCGCCTTCAGTCACGAAAGGTAGTTTGGTAAATGTGCTGTGTTCTTATATCCTAAACTTTATTTAACACGTAAAGCAAACGAAAGGGACTCTCGTTCGCGTTTGATAGAATCCCCGCGCTGTCTTAATCCGACTCCGCAAACCCAGTAAACGAAACATTGTTTGCTACTCTCATAGCATTGGCAACAGCTAACTGCTTGAGTATGTATGTGATAGGCCCTATCACATACATTGCTGGTGGGGAAGAATTAGAATACCCTATCAGATAGGGTATTCTAATTCTTCCCAACCAGCAATAAGAAAATATATAGATTTAAAGATTCTGTTAAGTAAGCGGAGATGATACGTAGTAAATCGCATGAAGAAGACCATTACAACACCAAGCTTAAATTTCTGGTTACTCTCGAAGACATAGCCCAAACGTTTTAGTTGCTGTTATGATAAATTTTTCTAAAACTGAATGATTCGTGGGTTAATTATTTTCCTTATTGCATAACCTCGCCTGTTTGGTAGAGGTCGCTGAGATACCGTGACGGGGTCTGACGCTGGACACAGAGTTAGCTGGTTCGAGACCCCGCGGTGGAAAACTTTTCATTATTTGGGGTTTGGACAAATTCCTAATCACTAAATTGTGTAGCAAAGTCTTGGTGTAAAAGTGAGGAGTCTTTACAGTGCGTCTGTAGTAAGAAAATACGACGCTGTGATGATTATTCCTCCGTAGTATAATGATGTTAAACTGGCGTTCCGTTGGTGAACTTTGGAAGAGCAGAACTGAATATGCCGACACCGATTTCTCTTCTCTCTTCTTTCATAGTTTGCTCGCAGAACACCAAACTGAACACGAATATCATCACAGTTATCCACATTTACAGAACGAGAAATACTAACGAACAGTTTCATACAGGATAAAGCCAACGGAAGTCATATCCCAATTATATCTGCCTAAAAAGTCAGTTTCTCCATATCGTCGTATTGAAGAATGTTTCATTTTATTGTTGATAAGTTTGTTTTATTTCATCAAAATATTTAACCATTTTGATGAAATAAAACAAACTTTTCAACAATAAAATGAAACATTCTTCAATACGACGATATGGAGAAACTGGTCTTTTAGGAAGATATAATTGGGATATGACTTCGGTTGGCCTTATCCTGTGTGACAGTACAAATTGTAAATTGTGCAGAATTTAGTTTCTGCGTGGCTGGAACAAAATGCTGTGCCGCAGCGTGACGGTGGGCGTGCTGATGGTGGGTTACCGGACATACTTCAGCGTGAGGTACGCCAACCACCTGTTTGCGGGCCCGTTGGTGCAGTCCGTGGCATCCCGCTTCTGGTTCCTCAGCGTGCAGTGCTACGTGGCAGTGACGTTCGCCTGGCGGCTCATTTCAGTGCGACGGGCCGGTAGGCTCCTGTGCCGGCTCAGTGACCTGGACCACATGTCGGCTTTGCCCCGCTGCTCCGGCGAACATAGGATGCAGGTCAGTACGGAACGGCTTTGTGGCACGACCAAATTCACTAAAGCTAACTGGCATATCATAAACAAATAAATACATTAGTGTACCGCGTTTCCTCTGTGATTATGACAGATAACGAGAATGAGTAAAATCCACAGTAACGAAGACTGGAAAATATTTTATAAATTTCTCCGTTTAATACTTTTCCAAATTCTGATCTGTTTTCTTTTATAAACATTCGAGAAGTTCACAATAGAACTAAACTTCTTCATAACCGAAAATCGCGTGACTCGTAATGCGCTGATACGCTCTTTGGTAATTAACCAATTTATCGGGTCGTCAATGAATAATTATTTCCTTTAATGACTTCGTCCTCCAATTTACATATTGCTGTCGTTGGTCGCCATAGGGTTTTACCTTTTCCCAAACGTTAAATAACTACTGCTTTGAATAGAGCTGCACTGGATAACGAGTACATCACCTGACTCGAAGTACCGAAACGTTACAAATTCATTTCCTTACTGGGTCTAATAGATGTCAGTTTGATTCGATTAACGAACGAATACGATGCATCATGCATTACGCCGGGACTGTAACTGTTCGCCCAGCGATTAAATGAATCCGAACCAGACAAAGAATATTTGAACAGCGTACTTCGCGTATTTCTAGGAATTTTAATTTGAATTCGTTAAATAATAAACGAAAATGTTTGAGTAAAAATATGTTGCGCGTACATTATTTTAATTTAATTAATGTTATATACTGGTAAGTGTTGTTATTTTTTAACGAGGTAAGTAATTTTGACGACATGAAGAGTTATTTTGTAGCTAAGCTTTTGTGTAATATTAAAATTTACAGTGCATATAATTTATAAATAGAAAATTTGGATAGATAATTTGAGATCTTTATTGTTTTTTTATTGATCGTACCTTAGTGAGATTTTATTGATTTCAGACACCTATGAAATGTGTTTTTTCTAAAATGCGATAGTTTAACTTCTATTTTATTTTTGCAGTGTTTTACTAAATGAACAATTTACTTAAACTTTACAAAGGACAAACGAAGTCATCCCGTAACCCAGCGACGCGACACTATGCAGTGCCAACTTAAAAAATTTTTACCCCTAAAACTTAAGCCAAAACCCCTAAAATCACCAAAATTAAGTGGAAAAACCCCTAAAAAATAAATACTATATTTTGATTAGTAATATTTTTATTTATAAATTATTCAATATTTCTAACACCATTTAGTTTTGTTCTGATTATAAATAGTTTTTGATATCATACATTTAGACTTAACATTTTAGTAGAAAGATTAAATGTTATATGCAAGATCTTTTTTATTTATAAATTATTCAGTATTTCGAACACCACGTCGTTTTGTTCTGATCGTGCAGAGTTTTTGAAATTATACATTTTGACATTAAAGAAACTTAACATTTTAGTAGAAGGATTAAATGCTATGCAAGATCCACCGTTTCATTGCAATGTGAATCGGACCATCATCACACTTTGTAGCGTTTGAACAGTCGGAGTGCAGTAGCGTATTTTGTTGTTGTATTTTATCGGTAGTGGTGTGGGGATTTGATTAGTGTAATCTCTGAGTGTTTACATTTTGTAGACAGTACTAGTTACTAGCGTTTGAACAGTCGCCGAGTGCAGTAGCGTATTTTGTTGATGTATTTTATCTGTAGTGGTGTGGGGATTTGATTAGTGTAATCTCTGAGTGTTTACATTTTGTATTCAGTGGTCGTTAGTAGCGTTTGAACAGTCGCTCAGTGCAGTAGCGTATTTTGTTGTTGTATTTTATCTGTAGTGGTGTGGGGATTTGATTAGTGTAATCTCTGAGTGTTTACATTATGTAGACAGTACTAGTTAGTAGCGTTTGACAGTCGCGGGGTGCATTAGCGTATTTTGTTGTTGTTATATATCTGTAGTGGGTGTAGAATAGGTTAGTGCAATCTCCGAGTGTATATATTTTGTAGGAAGTACAGGTTATTTCGAGTTTCTGTTCCTTTTTTCTATACTTTTTTTTCCTTTCTTTTTTGCGTTTTTCAAAAGCAGTATGTCTAGAAACTGTGATTGCTGTGAGCAGACGCGAGCTGAGGTGGCTGATCTGCGCCCACAGCTTGCAGCATTGTTAGTGAAAGTTACACAGCTGGAAGCTGCCGTAAAAGGCTGCAGCAGATGTGATGTTGGGGAAACTGATATAGCCATGCCTATCACAGATTCTCCCATATCGACCGTCGTACCTGCAACCCAGGCTGAAGTGTTGGATGCTGTGTCGCGGTCGCCTGTCGGTGACTGGCGTATAGCTTCTAGACTCCGAAGCCTCACACGGGGGCAGTCGAACAGGCTTAAAGGCCAAGACGCTGAACTTGTTCGTCTGTCCAACCGGTTTGATGTATTGTCGGAGGCTGACTCAGTCCCACAATTATCATCCTGCCAGTTGACGGCACCTCAGCCCGCCAGGTCTGAGCAAACGCAGAAGGGCATTCTGGTAGTTGGGAGCTCTAATGTTAGGCGGTTATTAGAGCCCCTTAGGGAAATGGCGACCTCGGGGAAGAAATCCAACGTCCATTCAGTGTGTATTCCGGGTGACCTGATCCGAGATGTGGAACAAGCCATCCCGGATGCCATACAAGGGACGGGGTGTAGCCAACTACAGATGTGGCTCATGTCGGCACCAATGATGCTTGTCGACTTGGGTCGGAGGTTATCCTCTCTTCCTTCCGGCGGCTGGCTGAAAGGGTGAACTCTGTGGCCAGTGACCGCAAGATATTGGCAGAGCTAACCATCTGTAGCATCGTAGACAGAGTTGATTGTGGACCTCTGGTTCAGAGCCGTATTGAGGGGCTGAACCAGAGACTACGACGTTTCTGTGACGACATTGGCTGCAGATTTCTCCATCTTCGCCATAGGTTTGAGACTTGTAGGGTTCCCCTTAATGGGTCAGGTGTGCACTATACACGTGAATCGGCTACACGGGTGGCAGCGGCCGTGTGGAATGCACTGGGTGGATTTTTAGGCTGAGGGAGGAAGACCCGAAACACGAAATTCAGTTACGGACAACCCAATCAGATGCAACACCGGAATGTAGGAGTAACGTAAAAGAATCTCGACAGTTAAAAGTTCTCGTAATTAACTGTAAAAGCGTTTGCAACAAACAACCGGAACTTGAAAGCGTTATTTGTAGTACAGAAGCGGATATCGTTATCGGTACAGAAAGTTGGTTGAAACCGGAAATAAGTTTCGCCGAAACTTTTAAAGATAGCATGAACATTTTTCGTAAAGACAGATTACATTCTTATGGAGGTGGGGTATTTATAGCTGTGAGTAAATTTCTCCAATGTAATGAAATAGACGTCGATACGATCTGTGAAATCATATGGATTAAACTCAACGTTGCTGTGTCAAAACTCATCATAGGCGCCTTCTACCGTCCACCCGATTCCGACATAGTTATCGTCGAGGAGTTGAGAAATAATGTAAATAGTATAGCTAGCCGTTTTAAGGATCATGCTATGATTCTAGGAGGCGACTTCAATCTGCCTTATATTGACTGGGGTAATTACGTTCACATCACAGGTAGCAGGGATAAGGCAGCTTCTGAAATAATTTTCGAGTTGTTGTCAGATAATCATCTCGAGCAGCTAGTTAATGAACCTACGCGGTGTCATAACGGTAGCGAAAACATTTTAGACTTGCTAGTTACCAACAGGCCAGAATTATTCACCGACATTTCAACGACCACAGGAATAAGCGATCACAAAGCGGTAATTGCGATTATCAAATTAATGACCAAGCGAAAAAGGAAAAAAAGGGCGAATTGTATACAGATTCAATAAGTCCTCAAAGGAGTGTTTTAGAACCTACCTGAGGAATAATTACCATAACTTCAAGTCAACAAAGGACACCGTTGAAGAGATGTGGCATCGTTTTATACATATAGTCAGGGAAGGCATGGAAATACATATACCAAAGCGTACAATAAATGGGGAGAATGATCCACCGTGGTACACATGCGAAGTCAAAAGATTACTCAAAAAAACAAAGGAAAATACACGCACGCTCAAGAAGGAAGGGCTGTCGCAGCGATTTAGAAACATTAGCTGATTTAAGAGGACGTATTAAGAACGTAATGCGCAAGGCCTTTAACGATTTTCACTCCAACTCTCTCTCTAAGAGTCTCACAGAAAACCCAAAGAAATTTTGGTCGTATGTACGAAAAGTTAATTGTACCAACAGCAATATTCCAGCACTAATTCGTGAAGGTTCCGAGGTTAATGAAAGCCGCGATAAAGCTAACGTACTAAATACTGTATTCAAAAATTCATTTACAAATGAACATAAGGATAGTATTCCCGGCGAGTCGGTGATGGAATCATTACGAATAGATACTGCAGGTATCATTAAGCAATTAGAGCTCCTGAAGTGTGGGAAAGCACCGGGCCCGGATGGAATTCCAGTAAGAGTATTTTCAGAGTATGCGGCGGAAATCGGGCCATTTCTGTCACGCATTAATTACCCTTATGAACTGAGTTCTTTGTTTTCTTGTTTCTGGAATTGAGATTTCCCTCTATCCACTCAAATATTGCCCTGTTATGCTCTTTGAATTTCTTTGCACCTGATCTGGCGTTCCTTTTGCAACAATCTTTCCTCTGTTTACTGTCTATTTCTTGTTCTAGTTGATAATCAACGCAATGCAATCCCATACCTTGCCCTTGAGTGTTATTGTAAAGGGCGACCCTTATGCCTCACAAATAGAAGAAACATTAAAATTAATAGTAAAAAAATTAAATATCAAAGATATTGAGTATATATTCAGTAAATCATTAGAAGAGCGAAAAGTACCTTCAGACTGGAAAATCGCGCAAGTAACTCCGATTTTCAAAAAAGGTGATCGAAGTGATCCTGGGAACTATCGTCAATTATCTATAACATCTGTTTGTAGTAGAGTTATGGAGAATATTATAAGCTCGAGCATGATGAATTTTCTAGATGATAATAATTTGCTTACAACAAATCAACACGGATTTCGGAAGAAAAGATCATGTGAAACACAGCTGGCCCTATTCACACACGACGTAATGAAAGTTATCGATGCAGGTTCACAAGTAGATGCAATATTTCTAGATTTCCAGAAAGTCTTTGACTCTGTGCCACACAATCGCCTTTTAGCGAAGCTTCGAGTGTACGGTATAGCGGATCAACTTTGTGAATGGTTAAAGGATTTTCTAACATGTTGGTCGCAGTATGTTGTCGTTGAAGGAGAAAGTTCTTCTAATCTAGATGTTACATCGGGTGTACCTCAAGGAAGTGTAATTGGACTACTCCTTTTCTCAATTTTTATAAACGATCTCGGAGACAAAGTGAAAAGCCTTTTTAGATTGTTTGCTGATGATGCGGTTATTTATAGGGAAGTAAGAAATTAGGCCAATTGCTTAGAAATTCAGCGCGATCTGGATGTTATTTTGGCTTGGTGCGCTGAGTGGCAACTTACTCTAAATTGTAAAAAGTGCAAGACAATGAGCATAACTAGCAAAAAGAATCAAAATGTTCAGAAATACGAGTTAAACAATACAGTTATTGATATGGTCAATTCTATGAAATATTTGGGAGTAACAGTAAAAAGAAACATGAAATGGGACATACACATTAATTCGTTAGTAGGTAGAGCAAATTCTAGCCTGCGATTCATAGGTCGAATCTTGAAAAATTGTAATGAACAAACAAAGGAGATAGCGTACAAATCTCTTGTGCGTCCACATTTGGACTATTGTTGTGCCATTTGGGATCCGTTTCCTAAGGGGTTGATCGAAAGTATATAGAAAGTACAGAGAAGAACCGCTCGATTCGTGACCGCATGCTACAGTCCTTATGAAAGCGTCACAGAACTGATTAGTAGACTAGGCTGGGAGTCTCTGGTAGATAGACGACGCACGTTTCGTTTAAACTTATTGGTAAACATGTGTACTCCCACTTTCACTCACGAGTGTAGTGAAATACTTCGTCCACCAACCTATTTGAGCCGGAATGACAGGAAAGATAAGATTAGAGAAATAAGGTGCCGCAGTGATTCTTAATTCTTTTTTCGCTCGTACCATTAGGGATTGGAATGCACAACAAAGAGATTAGCTTTGGTGCTGAGCACCCTCTGCCACCCACAATTTTGTGAATTGCAGAGTATATATGTAGACGTAGATTTCAATAGGTAACCTTTTACGCCTCATTATTAACAATATTATAGACTGAAAAGGCTCGTTCAACACTCGCGTTCGAAGTTGGAATTGTAATTAATGCTAGACCAAATTTTGAGACGTTTTCAAAACTTTTCCAGCCAGCTGCATCACAATCATCGTAGACTTCTGAATAAAAATCAGCTGAAGTGGAAGTATTTAGACAATGTTTTATTACTCAATTGTTACCAATCGGACTCAATGTCATTTTTGTTTCCATAAGTAAGAGTCCGCCGAATGTAATTTAGTATTGTTTTTTGTCAGGTTTGACTTCAGATGTAGCAATCTTTGGACGCAAATCAGCAGCCATATTCAATATTACTAAATTGTCTGGAAGCCGTTTTTGGTTCTGTTCTACTAGACAACATAAAAAGATCTTACATCTTTCTCCTACATCTAATAAGTCATTTGCTTCAATTTCTTGTGATATGTTTTGAAAATCATAGCCGAAATACGGAGTGCAAGGGTTTGGGAGAGACTGTGCTAGCCCTTTCCAACCAAATGCCAACCTCTCCTTCTCGTGGTGCACCCTGTTTGCACGGACGAGGCTCTTGCGACTGAAAGACCCCTGGTATAAGGGGTCACCCACGGCTTTCGAAAGAAGGGCGGAAGAGCGGGGAGTGGTTCAGGGTCACCTCTTGAAATTGGGTTTGGAAACGGACCCTAAAGGCGGATGAATCAGAAATAATCAGAGCATGGGGATGCAGAAGGAAAAGGGAAACCACTGCATTAAAGATCCGAAGGGTATCCTGAGGACATGTAATCCTCTCAAATTACATATATCATGATGGCTTGTTCATGGGTAAAATATTCCGGAGGTAAAATAGTCCCCCAATCGGATCTCCGGGTGGGGACTGCTCAGGGAGGAGTCATCAGAAAGGATAGAAACATTCTACGAGTCGGAGCGTGGAATGTTAGAAGTCTGAATAGGGCAGGCAGGTTAGAAAACTTAAAAAGGGAGATGGAACAATTTAAATTAGATGTTGTTGGATTAATGAGATTAAATGGCAGGACGCACAGGATTTCTGGTCTGGGGAACACAGGATAATTAGCACACAAGCTATCAATGGAGTCACTGGTGTAGGATCTGTAATGAACAAGAAAGTAGGGAAAGGGATAAGTTATTACGAACATGTATGGGTTGTAAAAAATACAGCAACCAGTCACACTATGATGGTGTTTATTAAACCATTACCGGTTTCGAGCTATACCTGCTCATCTTCAGATGGTTTGTAAATTTTACATCAACAAATGCAATATACAGGAATGTATGGTTGTCATTTTGTATCTGAATATATCCGAAAACCAAACTAAATCACTATAAATGCACATATTTATAAACATGCGCTGCACTAGCACTGATGGATATGGATTTGAGCACACTGTGAGATGAGCAGGTATAGCTCGAAACCGGTAATGGTTTAATAAACACCATCATAGTGTGACTGGTTGCTGTATTTTTTACAACCCATATTTGACATCACAGTCGCGGAAGTTCCACCAATCCATCATGGATAAAATATTATTATTACGAACAGTTTAAGCGACAGGATTATTTTGATGAGGTTAGAAACTAAGCCCGTCCCAACCACATTAGTACAAGTGTATATGCCAACGTCACAGGAAGATGACGAAGAAATAGAAAAAATATACGCTGCAATTAAAGAATTAATCCAATATGTGAAGGGGGAGGAAAATCTAATAATCATGGGTGATTGGAATGCAATAGTGGGAGAAGGAAAAGAGGGGAATACTGTAGGAAGTTTTGTTTTAGGAGAAAGAAATTAGCGAGGAAACGGGTTGCTAGAATTTGCTGAA